>VZRN01002993.1:689121-744963 GCA_013397935.1 Dasyornis broadbenti
TAAAAAAAAAAAAAAATCATCACACTACCAAATCATGCAATGCTCTTTGCAGCATCACCTGCCCAGCTGTGCATCACTTCATCGTACTGGCCGTTACTTTTACCTTGCAGGCAAGGTCAGTCAGTGCTAGTCAACTGCACTGTTTCCTGTTCATTAAATAAACCAGGTATGCCCTTGGCAAATAGGCTTTGAGAGTGGAAGCTTTCTGAGACCACACACTTCTTAATCAAAAGCCAGGAAGTTTTCTGTGGTGTCCATTGCATTGGGTGCATCAAAATGAATAATGCAGCATTATTGAAAAGGGCACAGATGCTGTTCTTTTATTATTGACTAAGACAAATATATTAAGGGACCATATTTTTTTGCTGCTCCATTTTTTCCATTCCCTTCTTTGAAAGCATATGATATGATTTAAAATCTCATTTCTGGGAAGGGACAGTTTTTGCACTATATCAGATGCATATTTAGGGACCCTTCAAGCAATTGTAAGAGATTGCAGCATGTTATTTTTAAAGAGCTTCCTTTCACACTCAAATAAATAAAATATTTATTATTAGCATTATTGAGAACAGTGCTCACTCAATGTTGCACTTCCAGCTTTAATTATTCTATGATTCTATGTTGCTTTTGTTACTGAAACAAAAAGCTGTTTACTTTTTGAATGTAATTTCATGCAGTAGCAGATAACTTCCTCTAGCTCACTTTTTTTACAAATTAGAGCTTCACAAAAGCAAATATTTTATCCACAGGTTACACTTGGTCTTTTTTTGCCCTAGGAAAGAACACTTTTCTTCTCTAGAATAGAAGAAATAAACCCACCAAAAGCCAACCCTTCCCCCTGCCCCCTCAAAAAGAAAAAAAACTCAGTCTCTTTCCCAAAAATCTTTTGCATTATTTCTGCTGCCCAAAATGCCTGGACATGGTGGTACTTCACTGAAATTACAGTCTGACTATATCCTACACATATGAATATATGAGCTGGGATTTCTACAAGCTGGAGTGGTTCCCTCTGTGATACATCAGTATTTTTTCCTAAAAAGAGAGGGTTTATTTTATAAGAATAATAAATTATGCTACACTGTAATAGGAATAGTTCTGCCAGAAAGATGAAGCTACAAAAACCCCTTGCAGTATAACACTATAGAATGCTAGAGCTCACCCCACCCTAAAAAAAGATACCATTCAGTAGTTTGCTGAACATCTTATTACAAATAATTTAAAAATATACATATGCTGTTTACAACACAAATTATGTTGTTGAGATTATTTTATCAAAAATATTTCAATGGTAGGGTTTTTGCTGGTGTTTTTTGGTCCCACTTTTATATGGTTATTTGGTTTTAATGTTTCAGGTCTTTGATACTGGGCCTCAGAAGATAATCTGGTCATTTTTCCTCACTAGTGATGATTCTTACTTCTATGCTACAATTCATCCACTAGAAAAACCTCCCCATTTTCACTAGCAAAATTTTTTCACACTCAGTTTTATGTAGAAATTCTAAAGAACTTCAGTAGGATTTTGACAAGATTCAATGACTGACTTCCTCTAAAACATTAGAGCCCTTTAAATCTCCAAGGAAGTATGGCTTAATGCTGTAGATATAAAAGCAAAAAACATATTAGATTTCTACTTACTACTGTTGGTTGTCCTCTTGGCCTTCATTAATATATGTACAAGAGTTAAAAGCAATGGATATAAGTGCTTAATGAATGTTATCAGGTTTTCAATACTGACTTTATGCAACAGATGGTTCTTAGGCAAAACAGGAGTACTGAAATATTTAAGAAATCACTATTATTTATGAAAAATTTCATCCTATTTTCCACCCTGTTTATAACATAGCATGCTGATGTGACACTTCTTTGTTTAAAACACTGCATGCAATATATCTATGATAGAAGGAAACAACCTGGTGCAGCCTGCCCTACTATTGGCCAGGGCTGTCTTCTTGGTTCATGGCTGACATCCATGTGTTGCTAATTCTGGACATTTTTTAAAGAATATTTTAAATGCAATGCTATCAAATGCAAGTAAAGTTCAGGTCAGAACACTTAGTATGGATAATATAAAACAATAAAGAATAGGATGAAATCTCAGCAAATGGATGAGCAGAAGAGCTAACAAGGCCTCACATGTTATCGATGTAGCATGCATCAACACAATAAAAGGAGCCCTTCTGGGAATCAACTTTTACATTGCAAAGAAGACTCTTAGCCTTGACACAGAGGAATTGTTTTAAAAACAGCAGGCTCAGAAGCCTTTTTTTTTTTACTTTTCTCTTTCCTTCCTTTTGTTTTGCTGTTCCAGTCAACCACAGTACGAGATGATTGACAACTTCCCAGTGATGCTGTGTTTCAAAGATCAGTCAGATTTCTAGGGTGTTCACTGGACCAGCTCTGTGGGAAGAGACCAAGATATAGAGAAGGGCAGGCCAATGTCTCCAGGAGACAATCCTTCTGCAAGAATAAAGCTGTATAATAAGAAACAACAGGATACAACAGGAGAATAAAATAGCAAAGAGAAGAGATGGAGGGGGGAAAAAATAGAAGTAAAACCAGTAACACAGGATATTCTATGACCAAATAACAGAGGAGCAGGGGGAAGAAGAAAGCTAGAGAGAAAAGGATGTCTGTTCTCCTAAAATGCAAAATCAGAAAAGGAAAGGTATAAAAGATGAAAGAAACTGCATTTTTACAGGTTCAACACTTCGTTTACTACTCTGTTAGACAAGCTATTGCTGTTCTATATAGCTTAATAGTAATCCATGGATAAAGTAAGACTTATCATGGTAGCTAAATTAAACCAAAAAAAAGGGAAAAAAAAAACCTCTCTAACAGCAGAGTGTTTGTGGCAAAATCTGTATCTGAAAGAGAATCATGGTAATCCTTTTTGATAAATAGCATATCTTTGCAGGTTGAGAAAAAAAGGTAGAGTCTCATAGCAAGGCCTCTGGGATGTGCAGAAAGGTGTTAAGGCTTAGACTGGGATTCAGGAAACACAGGCACATACCTGGCCTCTGATACTGATGCTCAACTCGGGTCACTTATTCTCAGTTCCTGGTCTTGCGTCACTTGCATTTCTTTAATACTACCTTCCTCTCACCATTTTTGTCATTTGTGTCATTGATCTGTAAGCCCTTTGGGAACTGACAGCCTCTTGCCACAAGATCGTGAACTGCTGACACCCTTTTAGCTCTCAGTCAAGTTAACTGCTGCCTCTTCACAAACCCGTACCTCACATAAAAATTACTTTTGATTTTCTCTCTGCTCAGCATGTTGCAGCTGGCAATGGATGGTAGACTGGTACCATGGTCCCGTGTGTGTGTGTGTACAGTGCCACTTGCACTGCTGTCACCAACTGCCTGTGTGCAGATGTTGTCATGTTGCCTTGTGTGCTGACCAGCTACACCCAGCGTATCCTCTCTGTTTGTTTTTGGCTGCCCTGGCTCTCCCCCTCCTTCATGTGTTGGGGGCAGAGCAGAGCTGCTGCAGCCAGCTGAGTGTTAGGGAAAGGAGGCCTGACTGCACCAGGGTGTGGCCCAAGGAGGGGACGCGGTTCCTTCCTGTGCAGCAAGTTTCTCCATGGCTGAGGTCCTCCCTTCATAAGGAGTCATGGCTACTGGGTAGCTAAGGAATGTGGAAAGAAAGATCCCTTTCCTATTCTGTAGATACTTTAATTTCCAAGAAACCTTCCATTTACTATACTTACACAACAACTTCCTTGGTATTAGTACTGTGAAAAACAAGTGGTGTTGCCATTTGCAAAATGTAATCTAAATCATAGAATCATAGAACATCCTGAGCTGGAAGGAAACCATCAGAATTATGGAGTCTAACTCCAGGCTCTGCATAGGACATCCCCAAGAATCAAACCATATTCCTGAGAGTGTTGTCCAAATGATTCTTGAGCTCTGTCAGGTTTGGTGCTGTGACCACTTCACTGGGGAACCTATTCCAGTGCCCTAAACCCACTGGGGGAAAAATATTTTACTAATATTCAACTTACCCCACCCCTGACACAACTTCAGGACATTCTCTTAAGTCCTGTTGCTGGCCACCACAGAGAAGAGATCAGTGCCTGCCCCTCTTCTTTCCCTCACAAGGAAGTTGTAACTGCAGTGAGGTTTACCCTCAGTCTCCTCCAGGCTGAACAGATCCAGTGACCTCAGCCTCATACAGCTTTACCTCAATGCCCTTGACCATTCTCATAGTCCTCCTTTGGATGCACTCTAAGAGCTTAATGTCTGCAGTACACTGTGGCACTCAAAACTGTCCCCAGCACTTGAGGTGAGTTTTCACCAGTGCAGAGCAGAAAGGGATAATGAGATTATTTCTGAAGTCTTGTTAGAGTTTGTTGTTTAGTTCCACCAAAACTAGTGTTGGTCTCACTTTTGCACTGTGCAATGCTATGACACCATTTTTATTACCATGGACCACATGTTTCTTATCTTTGTACCTTTGATCTTGTGAGGGGGTAAAAGCTGTGGTGCACTTAGAAGCATTCTTAAAGGAAAAATGAGGATAACACATATTTTTGTTTAGATTTAAAATATTTTGCATTGTTTCTACATGTTGACTTCAGCATAACAGAAATAAGCCCATGGAAGGGGCTTATCAGCCTCAGGGACCATAGTCAGCCATGCACAATATCTCATCATCATTCACTTTCTATTAAAACCACTATCACCTGTACACTGGACTCAGCTCCTACTATGTCTTTACTGGGAATCATAAACTTGGTGGCCTCAGAGTCACACCACGAAGCCTGCTTCTGTTGATAAGCAAGTATCACTGGGATGGAAGGAGAGAAGAGGAAGCATTGGTCTGTTAGACAGAAAGACGGTGCCATTCAACTCAGTGTTATCAATTATGTAAGGGCAGTTATTTCTGAGGAGCAAACACATGGGAAGTTAGATTGCATGAACATATCAATCTAACATAATAAGGAGTCTGAATGCAAATTAAATACATAAACAAAGAAATTAAGGCATTAGCACATTTTCATGAGCTTTAATGACAAAGTTCCTTTGGACTTCCCAAAAACAGCATCAAGGGACAGATCTTAAAATGGGGCTGAAGTAGTAGCAGTCTGACCAAATGGAAAAGAAGGCTAATAAAAAGGATGGATAGAGAAAAAAGGATATGGAAAGCTATCCATGTGCATTAAGAAAAGAACTCACACAAATTTAAATACTTTATACAGCTAATAATTAGAAAATATGAGCAAGCTAGAAAATTTATAGAATTGGATTTGGAGATTTAGATTTTGTCAAAGCCATGTCAAACAGTACAGCATAGAAAGATTTTCAAGACCAAGTTTAAATGTATAGTCAATGTAAGAGAAGTTGTTACACGGGTACTAGTGTATGTTCACTTCCTGTTGAAAATACTTTCCTTTCCTGTGTGCATCTCAGTGTGGCCTGCAGTGAGAAGTCACAGTTTTTCTCCATGCAATAACAGAACACATTCTGTCTCAAACTTCTGGTCTCTTCAGCATGAAAACATCTATGCTGGATTATAAACACCAGCCTCAGTTTTGGCACCAACAGTCACTTCTAGCTCTTTGGAGTGATAGGTGAATCCAATGTCCTGCTGGTAACAGTGGTCAAGGTATGAAAAATCCACATCTGTCATTTACAGCAGTGGTGCAGACACGGAGAACTTCTCTCTAGCCACCTACTTCTTTGGCAGAGCCCTTTCAGTAAGAATATTATGCTTAGTTCAGAAAACTGATTATACCTTTCATTGCAGTTAAAAGATCTGATATCATTAACTAAATGCTTCTCAAAATGTACGGGCAGAAAATCTGCAGCTCAGGCAGCAGTTTCTTCTGAGCAAGGTCAGCAGAACTGAACAACCACAGGCATGTGTAAGGACATATGAGCAAGGTGAGTTATTATCCCAGCATCACTGTGACAGTCACATATGATGGTCCTTATCTTTAGTAGCATGCCTTTTAATTCAAACCTGTTTCTCTGTCACATTCATTTCTTTGGTTTATTTAGTTTTGTAAGCCAAGAATAAGAGAAATCAGTTCAGAGATGTTATAGATATATGTATGAAGGAACACCTAGTTTATCAGCCTGAGAGTCTCCTCTTTTTAATAATTCTCCGAATGTCTGTCTTGAGGTTTGCAAACTTCATAATTTTCAATTTGTTTAAGTATTTTTAGTCTAATTTTATGAGGCCACATGATCAATCTCTTGTGCTAGCACAATTTTCCCATGTCATCGTCAGATTAGAGAAGATCATGGAGCTGTATTTACCTAGAAGATAATCTGAGGATGCCTTTCTCTGTGACTCTCTGCAATGGACTTTAGCCCCCAAAAGGAAAAATGAGGAATGTGCTTTGCTGCAATGTTTCCAATCCCACGTGTAGAGACCCAGTCTATCTGAAAGCCAAGGTCACCTTGATAGCCCTGATAGCATCAACATACAGAGCCAAGATGAGCGCCAAACTGAAACAGATGATCTTCCCAGAAGATGGGATAAGGAGGTATCAGTCACAGTTCCTACTACACAGATGTCTCTTAGCAGATTAAATGCACAATGCTGCTTTCTCAGACTCTCTGTTATAATCTCACTGACCTTCTACCAGTTTTAACTAGGACTGACTAGAGCCTACTGTATTAATACTTCGATGCTTTCTTCCCATCCCTTCTTTCACACTCTCACATGCCCTTTGTACTACTCTGAAAATAAGAGATGCTGCTGGTGTTGTGCTCAGAGCCCTGAATGCAGATGCTAGGCTGCAAAATCTGTATACACTGATTTTGGATACAAAGGAGCATATCCCCAGATCATGTGGTAAGAAGTAAACCCATTGCATCCTACAGATTTGTACTGTTCCTCCTAGCTTTCTGTATCGCTTACTATCACAACAAAACACATTAAATCAATATGTTCTATTTTATAAAGGAAATAATTTTACCTTGCAGGGATTCAAAAATCTAAAGAAAATACCCTCCTATTATCATGTTTTTACCTTACAAAATAAAGTCTCATTCAATTTACAGCTGATATCTTAGTGTCTTTGTAACCAATATATTCATGTCAGCAATCAGATCCATGAATATTTTTGCGTTTAATAGGTATAATTTCCATGAATCACTAATGGAATCAGTAGGAGGGCATAATATGCGTGCAAAAAAATGAGGTGGTGCCCTTCAGAATCCTGGAGGGATTTCATCAGCATAAACCAGTCTGTTTCTTTACTTTACAAAGCCAGGGGTTTTCTCACAAGTAGAAATTTCACAGCAATCTGTAATGCAGCTCTGGGAGGGCACACTGGCATTTTATTCATCTTTTGTGAGCACTATTTAATTAAAAAAAAAAGAATCAACAGTTTTAGCAAAGCTAAAACTTAGATATATGGAAATAAAGCTGTTTTTTAGTGGAAAAACATCAAGCAGGTTGGTTAATATAGTCATTTTTCCCTCCAAATTTAATGCAAGGTAATTGGGTGTAAATGCTCAGGTCCTATGTTTGCTCTAGAGGACTGAATAATTGGAAAGCGAATTAGTTCATTAATGCTCTAAGAACTTACTAGTACTTCATCACAAAGAGAAAGGGGTAGGAAAACCTCAGTCAGAGTAGAGCTTTATTTCAGTCATAAACTGTAAGCAAGATTCAGTACTTTTGATTTTCCTAGAGCTCCACATTGACTTTAGTTGGCTTTGGATCAAGGACTACACTAAGCATCTTCATATCCAGTATTTATAGACCACGTTCTCTCTGTGAGGCATAATCATATACATTTAAAAGGGCTTATTGATGCCTAGTGATAACTACAGGTAATGGGCAACATTTTCTCTTCCTTTAATACTCACAAGGTGAGAATCAGCAGTAAACTCTTGCTCTTGTTTATCCATATCTTTCTATCCTGTTTCCTGCCATCCATAAAAACTCCTCCTTAATAACTGACGCTGCCAACGGGCTGCTGTGTATGTTACTTGTAAATCTTCAACAATCTATTCGAGGAAGAAGGCTACAGGCTCTGCCAGTCTTTTGGGACTTTTATCAGTCCATATGAATTCCCTGCCACACTTGTCACATACAGAAAAAGACAAAAGCTTTCTCCCTTTAGAGTGCACAATGGCTTAGCAGTTACTCTTTTTTCAGTTAGGTGGGTGGGTGGGTTGAGGTCAGCTTCTGGGGCCCACTGTACTCTTAATTTGAATATACCAGCTGTCAGTGAAATATGGGCATTTCCATTATAATGCAATAGATAAGGAAAGGTGAAACCATCTTTTGGTGCAACAGGAAAGGAAAAACCCATCCTGAGTGAAACTTGGCGTGATATAGAGTTGTGAGCATGCAGTGAGTACACATCACGTGCAGTAACTACATATCACACAAAATTAAGAATCATTTGGAGGAGAGGAGAAACTGAAAAGTGGAATTAACTAAGGCAATTGATCTCTTTAAAAAAACCTGAGTATTTAGTACTGGTAAAATAAGCACTCAGAATGACCCTAAGGCTCTTGGAAAAGAAAGAAGGACTCCTCCCACTCTTCCCCTGCTCCAGCATAGGGGTCCCTGTCACAGAACAGAGTCCTCCATGAACTTCTTCAAAGTGAGTCATTCCATGGTCTGTAGCTCTTTATGAACTGGTCAAGCATATGTCTGTCACATGGTGAAGTCCTTCAGGAGCAGACTGTTCTAGTGTGACTCCCCTGCAGGATCACAAATCCTGCCAGAAAACCTACTCCAGTGTAGACTCATCTCTCCATGGGGGCAGTGATCCTGCCAGGAGCCTGTTCCAGTGCAGGCTTCTCATAGGGTCACAATCTTCTTCAGGCATTCACCTGCTCCAGCCTGGGAGTCCTCCATGCGCTGCATGTGGATCTCTGCTCCACCTTGGGTCTCCATGGACTTCAGGAGCACAGCCTGACTCACCATGGTCTGCACCAGGGGCTGCAGGGGAATCTTAGCTCTGGTGCCTGTGATACCTCCTCCCCCCGCCTCTTTCATTGGCCTTCGTATCTGCAGGGCTGTTCCTCTCATGTGTTCTCACTCTTCTGGATGAAGTTGCGGGGTCTTCTTTCCCCCTCTTCTGCAATAGATTACCCCAGCGGTGATACTGTCGTCACTGATGGGCTCAGTTACAGCCAATAGCAGGTCTGTCTTGGAGCCGTGTAACACTGTCGCCTTTAGACATGGGAAAGGCTTCTAGCAGCTTCTCGAAGAAGCTGTCACCCCTACAGTTCACCCCACTACCCACACCTTGCCATGAAGACCCTGTAAAGCAGTGTAAACAGAAAACTGGTGAGTGCTGTCACTGTTTTCCAAGGCAGAAGATCTGATGAATTAGCAGGTGGAATTCCACAGCAGGCTCAGCTCAGTAGCTGTTTAAAGGCATGTCTGCATCGCAACACAGGAACAGCAATTAGAAAGACCTTTTCTACTGATATCCATTACTCTTACACAGTTGTCCTTTCCATGATAGCAGCACCGAAGAAACGATGTCTGAAGTAATTGCAATTACATTATCATGTTTAAGCTCATTTTACCACAGCGTTCTGAACATCATCTTCCATTTTACTAAGGAAGTAAAGCTGAATAAGATTATTACAAGCTCTCTAGGCCAATCTATCACTGATACCTGTAGAGTTATGCCAAAAATTAATCTTGTGCCTGAAATTAGTGATAAATGAAAGACTTATTCAAATAATTAAATAATGTATTGTAAACACACTACTTTCAAAAGCAAATCACTTACAAGAAATCTGCTACTAAGAGATTCAGATTGCAAGGTTACCCGACAACTTTGTACAAATATATGTTCCTGATGTGCAGGTATTTTAAAGAAGACTCATTAAAATTAGGAATTCAGTTCAAGCACAGGTATTGCACTGCATTTAATGAATGAGGTGGGAATAAAAGGGGATTAATAGGAGCATCCATAAGACAGCTATTCTGCACAAACAGAATTTTAAAACATGACAGGTGGGTAGATGAGAAGACAGGAAACACCATAAAATTTACATTAGAAGGCTTGTTTGTGCTTGTTATAAAGAAAATAAAGTACATATGGCATGAATGCAAATTATTACATTATGAAAATAAAAAAGGAGCACAAGTAAGAGTTTCTGCTAGTTGTCATACACAGTTCAAAAGCTGCTGAGTGTCTGGTCCCAGTGTGTGTAAGGCTGGTGTGGTGGGTTGACCCTGGCTGTACGCCAGTACCCAGAAAGCTCTATCACTGCCCTACTCAGCTGAGCAGGGGAGAGAAAATAAACCAAAGGTTTGTAGGTAAGGATAAGGACAGGGAGAGATCGCACACCAGTTACAATCATGAGCACAAAAGACTCAACTCAGGCAGATTAGTTTAATTTATTCCTAATCAAGTCAGAGTGGGGCAACGAGAAATAAAACCAAATCTTAAAAACACCATCTCCCCACCCCTCCTTTCTTTCTGGGATCAACATTACTCCTGATTATCTCCATGTGCTCCCAACCAGTGGCACAGGATGACAAGGACAGGGGGCTGCAGTCAGTTCATCAAATGTTGTCCCTGATGCTCCTATACCAACATCAAACTCCTTCCCTGCTGCAGCATAGGGGCCCTCCCACAACTGTCCTTCCCAAACTCCTCCAGTGTGGGTCCTTTCCATGGGCTGAAATTCTTCGTGAACTTCTCCAGCATGGGTCCCCTCCCATTGTGCAGTCGTTCAGGAACACACTGCACAAGTTTTTTGCAGGGTCACAAGATCTGCCAGCAAACCTCCTCCAGCGTGGGCTCTTCTCTCCATGGGGCCTCAGGATCTGCCAGAAGCCTGCTCCAGTGTTAGCTTCCCATGGGGTCACATTCTTCAGGCATCCACCTGCTCCAGCATCCTCCACTGGACCTCCATGGGCTGTGGGGCACAGCTGCCTCACCTTGGTCTGCACAGGGGCTGCAGGAGAATCTCTGCTCCAGTGCCTGGAGCACCTCCTGCCGCTCCTTCTTCACTGGCCTTGGTGTCTGCAGGGGTGTTCTTCTCCCTTATTCTCACTTCTCTCTTCTCCGATGGCAATTGTTGTTGCACAGTTGCTTTTTCCCCCTTCTCCAGTATGTTATCACATTTAGTGATAGAGGCTTGGCCGTGACTGCCACAGGCCTGTCTTGGGGCTCCCAGCAGCTTCTCACAGCAGGCACCTCTGTAACCTTCCTGCTACCAATATCTTGCCATACCAACCCAATACAGCTCTCTAAGAAAAGCTGGAATGTGATAATAAAATAGATAAAACTAAAGAAGTGACAGGAAATTCCTAGATTTTTAGTCAAATGTGGAAAATAATCATCGCAAAGGGATGATCAAAGATGATCAGTTTTGTTGTATTAATTATAGCTTGCAGACTTTGGAAAAAATCATTGCTGATTTCTAACAGGGTTTTTTTCAATACAATCTTTTTTCCAATGATGTATGCAAACTGGAACAACACACTGGATACAGACAGGAATGAATACAACAGGTGAGTGAAAAGAATGAATGACAGAGTAAGAAGTACTAGATTGGTTAGCATAAACTTGGACAAAATTAGAATAATCCACAATTTCTCTTAAAAGACACGTAGAACTGAACCTTCCAAAGTGTAGCAATTCTAGCAGTAATGTAAATTTACTTCATTTTTTAAGTTGTGAATGTATTTACAAAAATATCTTAAAACTTTAATTTGGCAGATTTCTCTCCAGGAACATTTCTTGTGAAATAGATGGCTACAGGTAACTGATCCTTAGAAAACTGACTCACTAGGCAAGGATTCTGAACTGTGTCACAGAAAGAAAATCTTTTTTTAGGAGTGAAAAGAAATATATTGTGAAGTGCTACTGGGTCTGTCTGAACACTGGGACATATTCTGAAACACTCTACACCTTGTGTATTAAAAGGAACAAGGCTAAAAGAGTTTTTTTTTTTCTGTCTGACAAACAGAACTTGAGATGCAGTTAGGAAACTCTTGCAAATGCTTACAAAAGGAAGCAGAAAATACTAGCAGAGAAAACTGACCTGGTGAAGGCCTTGTAATGTTTTGTCCTGTTTTCTATCCTTAGTCCTTGGATATATGGTTTAGTAAGTGAAGTGCTCATGGGTGCATATGTGAGTACAAAATCTACTTTTTCTTTTTTTTTTTTTTTGCCCCAGAAAGTGTTTAGCAAATGTATCTTTTACTAGAGAGGTATCTAGGTAATCATCTTGAATGAAATTATTTAATCTTTCCTTTTCCTTACTGCTGTTGTGACCTTTTCTGGTACCTACAGCAGGAGGAGCTGAGAAGTAATAAAAATCAAGTGAGCAGATTATTTTTCTGAATCCTCAGTGCTCCTTTTATGGTGCTTTTCCATCAAGACCTATTGTCCCAGTTAAAATAATTACAGAGCAATTACAGTCTAATGAGGAAGAATGGTGCAATCCACTCAAAATGAGTAAGAGAGGGAAAGAAATATTCCTTGGGACTGATAAAGCCACCTTATATGCATGTTACCAACCTGGAAAGACAACAAGAAATCTAATGCATTTGGCAGCTAAAAGCATCAGCCAGTGCTAAACATTTTCCATACACAGGGACACAGATCTCTAAAGAGATCTAAGGACAAAGAGCTGTCCTTTAAAACTGAAACACTGGTGCAGAGTATCTACAATATGTCCAAAAAAAGTAATTTAATTTTACATTTTCCCATTTGATGTTATTAAATCCAAAAAGTAGACAGAGTAATAAGATTTTCAAAGGTTTTTTAAAAACGTTTTGGTTTCATGATTTATATTTGCAAGGAAGGATTCTGAATTTAGGAGGTAATCTCTTATTGACCAAAAGGGAGAAAATGAAACAAGGAGGGTTGTCTGACTTTCAGGAAGTTTTCAGTTCATAAGTGCTGAACATCCTGTTGGAGACAGGATTATTTGTAAGTCATTTGGTGTATGTGCTCAGTGCCAGCTACAACGCAGTATTGAGATACTGGCTCTCAACCAGGTAGAAGCACAGTTAAAACTAAGGGCAGACTTCTCAAAGCTTTATTGCAGCTCCTAGGTGCAAATTTACTTTAACCAGATCATGATTTTTGTTCACTTTCAGGACTTGTTATTCAATGCAGCTGACAATCTGTATCACCGTGGATACAAACTGATATCTTACTATTTCAACTTGTAAATCGTGTTTGCCCACCCGCTTTACGTAAAGGAAGATTCTCATGGTATATGGGGGAAGTGTCTTTTCTGCATGGACTCAACAATTTACAGCAGTTTTGCTCTCCAATTAGCACTTAGTTCAATTTCTAAATATAGTAATAACACTGTTAAATTGATGAGTTTCTGGATGAAGCCCAGGTTTGTAGGAATGGTAAAGCGATAAATCTGAAGTTATGGTGATGCTACTGTTGTGCACTGCATACATAAATCCAAGCCTTCCCTCCTACCTCTTCCCTTCTGCTCTCCTGAAGTTTTTTTATTCTGCTGTTCTTTGGAACATTATTTCTTATCTCCTGAATATAAATTGGCTTTGCATTCCTTTGTGTTTGCATTTTAACACACCTCCTGGACATCCAGCAGAGCAGAAGCAAAACCCAACAACGAGGAACTTTAGACATCTACAGTAAAAGCTGTAGATGTCTAAAGTCACTTGCAGTCAAAAGTGAATATGGTGCATTCTCAGCGTTTAATTTGTTCCTTTCGGAAATAGATCATGCAGACACCCCAATAATTAAATCATTTACTTACTGGGAGTTACAGCAATTGGTAATGATCAAGACATTGCACAATCAGCAGGCTGTACTCATTTGTTCTGCTGCTTAACATCACCACTGTGAGAACAACATTGTTTATTACAGCTCACAGGCAGTAATCATTTTATGTAACATGAGGATTTTTTTCACTCAATTGCTTTCATGCTTTAGGCTGATGAGAATAATCATCATGCAACAATTACTTGCACCTCTACAGATGATTCTCAAGAGTTCAGGTCACTGAATATACAGTATATACATTTTTATTGGGGTACATGTAGTCCTTTTGCATCTTAGAAGGGAAAAGAATACAAAAGAAATACAAAAGAATACAAATCTGGATCACTGCTTATTTTCCCCGTGTGTTGAGAACTCTTACTAAAATCAAAAGACTAACAGTGTCCAGGAGCAGGACATCTTCAGTTCTACAAAAGAATTCAAAAGCTAAAAATGAGGTGAAGGATTAGGTATGCAACTTTGGTTTACCAACATGTTCAGAAATGAAATAGCTAAATCCACTGGGCACTGACTTAGTTTTAGGATTTATTTATGAATAATTCAAGATCTACTCATTTTAATTATAGGCAGCTGAAAATACTTCAGCAATCTTTTCAGCAAATAGGTATGTTAAACACTATATTATTCCATGCACTCACCTTTTGGGCTGCTAGTAGCAGCTGACCATAAATACACATTGCATCTCAAGAGGTTTGCACCTCATGTCCTCAGCATTAAAAATAATGCTACATGAGCTTGTAATTGATACTGCAAGCAATTCTTTTGATCAAACAATGGAGACAATACATGAATAAGGTTGAGAAGCACTTAAATGAAATGATTATTTGAGGGTAAGGGGGTCAAATTTATCATAATTTAACTTCATAAAGAGGCAAATTTACATGGAAATATTTTCATCCTGGAGAAGAGAATCCCAGGCTAGGCTCTGCACAAATCCATTGATTAAATTCACTCTAAGAATTCGAAGTTTTAAGATAGGTGAGATCCATGAAGGCAGTTATCTGGGATAAGTCAGCAAAGGATTTCACAGAGTACACCAAAATACTTCATAGTTTAAGTATACTTTGTTTGCTTCATTCCATTCCTAACTTCCCTCACATGGGTGCAAAGAAAGAAGAGATATTATCATCTGTAGATTTTAATATAATGTGCATATGATTTCCTAGCAAAGAAATTCAGGAATTAATATTTCCAGGTAACGGGTATCGTGGAAGAAGATACAGAAATTACATTAAAAATCTAAGTCAAAATTGACTGTGCTGCAAAGTAGGAGCAGATGAAAGAAAATGAAACTGGAAGCACATGTACCAATTAGACAATATATGGACTTGAAAGTATGGATCAAGAGCCTTGAAAAATGAAAGAAAAAAAAAAAAAGAGTCTAACACAGGAGTCATTCTATAATGGCAATATTTTGAACATCTGGGAGAGCAACATCTGAGAAGCTCAGCAGAATGCTGGTGCGCAGGCCACTTGGTGGTGACAGGAAAGCCACTTAGACAGTGGAGAAGGGTAAGAAAATGATGATATATAAGCAGAAAAGAAGGAAGAAAGGGCCCAGGCTGACATGTCTGTATGGGAACAGCTGAGGACATAAACGGCAGGTATCAAATCAAATCTTTTCTGTAGTGATGGCATGAAGACAAGGGGAACTAAGAGAACTTTCTTATCACAAAGACATACACAGCCACAGGTAACTATAACAAAGTGACAATAGTACAATATAAATTGCTTTCTTAAAGTGCAGCATACAGAAAACTTGTTTTTATTAGGTTGCTTATATTAGCACTCTCTTTGTGCTACTGTGAACAAATAGATATTTTGTATATATAACTCCTTTTTCAGACCCTCACTAGCCTGTTGCTGCCCAAGCTGGTCTCTGTTTCTGATACCTCTTGACCTTGTGCTGGCCACAGCTATCATAGCTAGGGCCTGTGTGAGTTCTTATGGCGGTTAATGAAAAATAAATGAAAAATACTATGAAGCATTAAAAATCTGACGTTTTTATGCAACTCCTTCATATCTGGGTCCATTTTTTCTAAAGTCTCAAAGATGAATAAGTCAAGTCAAATCATTCTAGTTTTATTACCTGTTGAGAGAGAAGAAATGCTCTGCTCTTCAGAGGACAACATTTTGAACTTCAAATAGTGTACTGAGTAGACAGAATTTATTAGGGATTAAGTCAGATGAGAAAAAGAGAGAAATCTATAATCATGGGAAGGGTACAAAGTGAAAATCCAGCAACCCTATTCAGACTGAACAGCAGAGGACTTACTATTTATACAAGCATGAAATTATACATCTCTCAGTGAGTCTGACCCTAACACTGACTGCATTCATGGCACCTGTTTGATGACATCATATTTTTTTCAGATTTCAGGTAGCTCAGTTTTTCTGTAGAGACAGTCAGGGCTTTTTATACCTTTTTCTGCCACACTTGATTAGTCCCATTGAATGAGAGAAATAAATCCAGTCTTCTGTAATGCTAGGCTATAACCATTGCATAGGAATGATAATCATCCATCACAGAAAATCCATATAAAGTTGAAATTAGGTGTTCTAAAACAATTTGGCAATAAGATTGGGCAAGGCCATATCTTATTGTTATCCACCTGGTCCCAGCAGTCTCCTGTTTCTACAAAGACAGTCAATCACAGAGAGGGAATAGAGAAGCTACTAAAGCTCTGTTGGTGACCAAGGGCCAGAGAGAGGCAGAATACTGCTTCTGAACCGAGTAAATGTGAAATGCAACAGTAAAACTCAGAAAGAAGAAAGCGCGGCGATGCTGCAAAGACAGAAGTATATTTAAACTGCGTTTTCACTAAAACATGTAAGTAGTATAAATGTCGAATTGGGAAAAAAACCAAACCCAAACCTAAAGCAAACCCTTCTGAAACACCACACTTAAGGATGAGTCTGGCTGAAGGTTTCTTTGGCAGCACAGTGATCACAGCCCATTCTGCATTAAATGAGGCACTCTGGTTTCTCCCTATTTTCTACAGTTTCTCAGCTGAAAATTGCTGAAAACTCAAGTGCTAGCACTGAAGAAGTGCTGTGAAATAATGAAATACTTTAGCAACACTGTTATATTAATTCTTTGATTAATGAAATAATTATATTGCCATGGTTTAATAAAGGAAAGCCAATATAAGAAGGCAATCACAGAAATGACAGTGAAGGTTTCTTTTGTAAACTAATGGCAGGTACTCATATATCAGTATTCACCATTTTAATTGAAAACAAAACAAAACAACCCCTCAACAGAAAAGCCTTTATTTCTCCTAATAATGAAACTTGAAATTATTTTATAAGGCAATCTTGTATTTTTATGAGTAACAAAAACCAAAGAAATAAAAAAAAACCCTAAACCAAGCCAAAAAACCCCCAAAACAAAAACCAAAAGGAGCACCACAAGCACTACCTAAAGAAAAGAGCGCTTCTAATTTCTCCAAAATGAGAAACACTTTTGAAAACAGACAATTAGTACTATTAGCCTTGGAGATTTCCAAAACATAATTATGTCAGTATAATTTCTGATAACATGTATTATGATGTTGTCAAATTGTTAAAAAAAAATCAACCCTGAAATAGGAAACTCAACGTTACCATACTAAATCAGAGATTGGAACATCAGTGAGGATCAACATCTATCTTCATTTATCAATGTATGCGAAATTCCCTCTTATTTGAAGCCTTTAAATTTGTCTGTGGATCTTTTTTAACTAATTACTTGAATGCAAAGCCCATGTTACTTGTTTTTAATATGTCAAATGGAATTTAAATTCTAAAGAAGGTAGGGACCATTATGACCTTTTAATCAGACTTCTGTTCTATCCTCTGAATTCCAGCAAGACAAATTTCTTGACAGGTGAGTTAAGAACTTGTGGGTTGTGAGTTTCACATCCCAAGAGATGAAGTTAGGCTCTGCCACTGCCACTGTCCTGTGCTAGCTTGACATAGGTGTGATGTAGGTGAGAGCACAGTTATGGTCAGAGCACAGTTATCCTCAAAGCTGGGCTAAGAATTAGAAGCAGAGCATTTACTGAATTGTCTGAGCCTCTTTTTAGGTTCAGGTTCTCTCAAACTACTGCCAAATCCAGGATAATCTTAAACTTTAGTATAGGTAATTTTAAAATCCTGTTCAGTTTTAGTTTCATTACATATTAAAATGTTTAAGTAGTTTTATTTACAGTTTCATAAGCAGTAGGTAATGCATAGATTTTGAGAGAGTGCACCAACAGTATTGAGCATGAACCATTCCATTAAAATTCTTGTTGCTCCATTGGTATTTTTGGGTTATACTACTCAGGCTACACACTCTTCTTTCACAAAACCAAAAGAAATTGTGTGTGAAACATACTTCTCTTATCTTCACTTTACAGGTATTAGAATGGACACTAAGGTAAAACAAATGGTTCTTTCAAGGTCCTGAAGGAAGCCTGCCTTTGAGCCAAGATATCTATATTTTTGAAGTATCAATAGAGTGTGATAATAAACAAGAACATGTTTATTATTAACATGTCTAACATGTCTTTTCTAGAGAAAAGACATGTTAAACAGCCTTAGTGTTTTAAAAGTGTTGGCATCTGTAAACCTAGAACTTATCTTTTGCTTTGCTCCATTTGGGAAAAAAAAAAAAAAAATAAAAACAACAAAAGAAAGAGATTAGTGAACTGTGACCAGTGAATTTGTCCTTAGTGACCTCTTCTGAGTTGCTCCTCAGAGAGATTTGTGTAACTGGACTGAAAGAATTTTATGTGAGCTGGCAGGAGTTCTTGATAACCCTGGGCTTTGAACTGGTGAATTTTATTGGAAAAATCTAAGAGCTCAAATTTGATCTAATAAATATTCTAAACAAGACATGAACTCAATTAGTTGTAAGTTTTCTAAGCTCCTAGATGAACCAACTGGGAGAACACAAAGTGTTTTTCCGTTTATTTATTTATTTGTTTATTTACTTATTTACTTGGATAATCCTTGAAAAGCTTTTAAGCCACTTTAAACTCAGTGTTGAGACTTACAGTGTTCATTCATGATAGGACTGCAGTGCAGGTGGAAATGGGACTTCTGATCACTCTCTGACAGAGAGCAGCTATCCATTTTTCATTGGTTGCAGAGTATTGCCATTTCTTGTTGGCCAATGCTGATGACAGAAATGTTTTATGGTCTGTTGTTCAGAGCATACACAATAGTCTGCTCAAACATTACAATAGCATGCAGCTGAAAGGATCTCAGCATTTTATTTATTGTTACATCTATTCACCAGTACTTCTAATTACAGAGTGCTACTCACATTATTTTCCAGTTTGGTGAAAATGTATTCATATTTTTACGTTAACAGATCTTTGTGTGTTCTGAATTTTAAAACTAGGACTTTGTTCAAGTACATTAGAATTACATGGCTGTGGACTACAGTTGCAAAAGTCATGGTTATTTAAAGTGTACCGTAGCTTGTGTTTGTATTATTGCCTATAAATCCTCCTCAGTTCCTCAGTGGACAAGCAAGCAGCACAAAATATGTATCTTGGGCAAAACAAAGGAGTCTGTACTAAGTTTCCATCCAACAATACAGCAGGACGGTGGCTAGAGAAGATTCAGATTTGACCAGACTTTGACTTTTATGCTAATGTAACTCTTACCTCCTTGAAGGTTTATAATACTGCTTTCTCAATTATGTTGTGTTTTCCTTATTGACAAGGCAGACTGATTCTTTAAAAGTTAGATGGATTTCTGCACATCTTTCATTGGATACTTTATACCTCCAATAATGGTATTTAATTATTTTGTATGGAAAATGGGAGGTAGTGTTCTGTAGCTGCAGGCCAGAAACAGTAGAGATATAAGACTTCCTAGAGAAAAAAGTGCATTTTGAACAGAATCACAGAATGGGTAAGATTGGAAAGGTCCTCTGGAGGTCATCTAGTCTGGACTTCCTGCTCTAGCAGGACCTCCTAGAGCACATTACTTGGGATTGTGTCCAGACATTTCCTGGATATCTCCACAGAAGGAGACTCCTCAACCTCTCCAGGAAATCTGATCTAGTGCATGGTCACCTGCACAGTAAAGTAGTTCTTTCTTATGTTTGGGTAGAACTTCCTGTGCATCAGTTTCTGCTTGGTGCCTCTTATCCTCGGCACCATCAGGAAGAGCCTGGATCCGCCCTCTTGACACCCTCCCTTTAGACGCTTGTGTGCATGGATCCCTTGAGATCTATGTGTACATGGATAAAGTCCCCTCTCAGCCTTCTCTTCTCCAGGCTGAAAAAGCCCAGCTCCCTCAGCCTTTCCACATGAGACAGATGCTCCAGTCCCCTTATTAGCTTTGTTTCCCTCCACCTGATGAACTCCAGGAGCTCCCTGTCTCTCTTGTGTTGAGGAGCCCAAAACTGGACACAGCATTCCTTTCTATTTATTCCTTCAAGCATTTTCACTAGTTCAGTTGTCTGACAAGACTTATTAATGCAGTCATTAATAGTAAGGGTTTCTCTTTTTCTTTCAGGCAGTACTCAATACATTAAGTAAAACAGTCTTATGACTCCTTAAAAACAAACAAAAATAAATCCCAAAATAAGCCAAACCATCACATTACTATGTTTTCATAGCAAGATTTTCAGGCAACTGTTTCAGTAAGATTCACATCCTACTCAAAGCAAAATCATTTGAGAAAAGTAAGGTTCTCACAGTCCTCTGGAAATGTGCTTCCTTATGTTCTACTTTTCCTATCAATTCCTGAGAAAATATAAAGCCTAGCAGTCTTTCTTAACCAAATAAGCATCAACATATATCCATATTATTTATTAGCTTTATTAAGTACTATGGCTTTATTAAGTAAGCAGTAGTTTCATTTTCACAAGGGGCCACTACTAAATAAAACTCTAATCCACTGCTAAATAGTGGTTGTTTAGCCCATTTAGTTTTTATTTCTGCACTTAAAGAAATTCCTTCTTCTTGTGTTAGCCTGAAACGTATACAAAATTTTTGAGTTAACACTGACATATATCCTGATTATACATCTGGGAAAACCACTTTCCTTCTTACATCTGAAAGTAAGGATACATGCAACAATAAAATCTATCTATATGATTAAAAAGCTACAAATAGTTCTTACTATTCCATGTGACATTTTGAAATCATACCCCTGCCTTTTTATAAAAGCATGCACATGTCTGCTTTCAATATGTCCTTTGCCTGTTGTAGCTGCTAGGCAATTTCCAGATAAAAACCTCAATCTTTCAGACAGTAACAAAAAGCAAAAACTGGGCAACTACTTAAGAATTAATTTGAGAATTTTCTTGAGAATATTTTGTTTTAAATTAGCAGTGGTTTTTCTGCTAGCTTTTCCTATCTTCCACCTTTCTGAGAACTTTAGCAGCTTTCTTGTAGGACCTCCAGCTCTAAACCAAAACCTGGAAGCACCTAGCTTTTAGTGAAGAGATGAATGGAATGGGAGGTGCATGCTTAGCTTGCTGTAGACCAGTCGCAGTTGTACAGCTCTGCAAGTAGTGTATATATGTACACAGATCTAAATAGATAAAGAATCTTTCTGTATTGTACATGGTACTTATTTCCATTTCTATGACAGTGTATTCCAACTAATCTTATTTAACAAACACTGCCTTCATAGGGTTTGCATACATATTGAACCTGCATGTGTATGTAGCTGTTTTCTATTCACTCTTCCTCTAAAAGAAAAGCATGGTGTATGTGATAGCTTAGTATGAGGTGAAAGATTAACATTTCCTTAAAATATGTAAATATTGTACTTAAAAATTTCACCTCTATATACTTTTTTTTTTGCAGTTATAGGTTTTAAAATTCAACCTTGAATTTCATAATAATGAGAATATTTCTACCACATAACTGCAGAACCAAGAAGAAAAATGTTATTTAGAATGTGTGAGGATACATTTAATGATAAATATGAATAGATAATAATGAAGATATACAATAGCAAATTAGATATGGAAGAAGTCCAAGATTTTACTATACTGTGAATCACAGATTATTGCTAATTTTCTTTTTTTTTTTTTTTTTTTTACTTATTTCTTAGTTTCTCAATTTCACTGGCCATTTTAGAGCACTTCATTGAATTGGATGATAAGAAGTATTACTCGTTAAAAAGAATTATGGAAGTTCAGAAACCTACGGCTATACATGTCTTCTGCAACCAAGCAGAGCTACGAGTTCTTACTGCTGTGAAATACGTAAAATTTGGACACAATGTCAGAAAAGCGTGTTTGACATTGCTTTAATATTGGTTTGCATTGCACTCTGAAGGTACCAGACTGAACACATCATCAGCATTTACTTGTAATAGTGAAATAAGTTTTCCCCAAAAGCTGTAACATATGTTCTCTTCTCCATCCTTCTCTCATGTAACGTGCATACAACTGTATTTTCATCTCTAGGAAAAATCATCACCCACAGTGCTTGGTAACCTCAACAGAGGATCTAGTCACTCAGGGGGTACAATCTGAGATGTACAGAAATACCTTTGCTAGGGGATGAATGGATGGCTCCCTCCACTGACCTCCATCACTGCTAAAAAAGGCAAACAAAAAATTGGGACCAGGAAACACAACACATGTAATGCTGCCTTCTAGCATTACTAGAATGCAGGTATTCCTCAAGAATCCTCAAAAATTGTTATTATATTTTGCTGTTCTCCTCCTGTGATCTATTTACAACTTTTCTCACAGTCAGCACTGCCACAGTGACAGTGTCTTGAAACACCACAGCATACTTTCTGCAGTCACCACAACTGCAGGAAAGAACCTATCTCATCCTTTCCATCTCTCCTTCTCCTAAGATGTATGAGTAATTAGGTGATGATTAGTACTTTGAATACAGGTGTGAAGATAGTTTTCATTAAAGAAATATTATTGGCCATCATTCTTGTAAGTACAGGTCAACTAATTACACAGCTCTGTAGCACAGAGTTAAAAAAAAAACCTAGGGAAAAAAAAAAAAAAGGGTGTGCATCTGTTTGTGTCTTGGGGGCAAGTGTGTATCTGGCCAGAAAAATATTACAAAAGCATGTGATTTTTGTCTCCTCCTGATGAGATCTCAGAGCTTTCCTAGGCAGCTCTTAGACTACCACAGATAAACTTTTTCTTCACAATATTCCATGACATTTGTAGAGTAAGCAGGTTGTCCCACACTGTTCTATCTTCTCCACTGAACAAATACATGATGTGTAGCACAGGTACAGGGTATTGAAAGCTTTTGGGAATTCAGTTTTGAAATGGGAGGATCAGGGGTTGGCTTCCAACCACAGCTAGTAATCATCATGAATAAAATCAGGCACCAACTGGCAAAGTTATATACTGCAATCATACACATGTGCATAAACACTTCTGTGTTTAATGGAAATGTTTACTGAACTCATCCAAATAACATAACAAGAAAAGTCATGGCTTCCCATCTGGTAAGAAAATTAGTATTAAATGTATAATCTAAGACGAGCTTGTGAAACACACCAGAGAATGTAAGTGGAAGGGGGTAGAAGCTTAGCTTTGTAATCAATAGCGTCAGCCAGAAAAAAGACCCAAAAACTCCCAAAAACACATGTTAGAAAAAGTACACTGGGGAATCAGTGCTGATTATTCTTTCATTTTCTTTTGAAGTTGTCTTAGCTTCAAAGACCTGGGTGACATGTAAAAGCTGCTTTAAAAAAATCTAATTTTTAAATAAGAAAATAGAAAAGTTGTAATTTCTAATGACATATAGCTGTGGGGTTGCAGATTTTAGATCTTATTATCCATGGACCTGTCTTCTAAGAAACAGGAAGGATGCCAATTTTTCTGTTTTCATTCTTTTCCACCTTCTGATTATTTTTACTTTAGCTATGAAATGTGGAAAGGAAAAAAAAAAACAACCAACAGATCACAGAGATAAGCCTGGTTGAAACAATGTTTGAGAAGTCCAGGAGCAATTTGCTGCTCATTAGGAAAGATCTTAATAAAGATCAAATAATAGCACTGGAAATCCAAAGGGCAGCATGGTGCATCAGTGTTGAACTTTGAGCTAAAGAGTTGATTTTACTGTACTAATAAAGCTCCACCACATGACATCTAAACTCATCAAAAACAATCCACCCTCTCACTTTGCAGTCCGCAAAATTCCTTTGAGGAGCCATATGCTACTTCTGCTCTTCCAGCAGGTTATTTCCAGTGTGTGGTAGCAACTCTGGGTCAGAGGCTTAGCCTCTATGTACCAGCCTTCATTCCCATAGCTGCTTCTCCTGCTGGATGGATCTCATAACCTGGCCTCTCTTAATTACTAGGCAACTATTGTTCACCCTTCTCCTAAAGGCAAAATTATGTGCCTCTCAGGATCATTATTGTTATTATTATAATATGTCTATTAACCCTATTAGCCCACTTCCTTTATTATTTGCCATCAATGTTCTCTTTTTCTGTGAATAGATACTGAGACAAGGTTACTGCTACAACTGGGTCAAATTGAGTATAAATTTACTACGACAGATAGCTGTCAGAGCAGTTAGGTTCAGGGTGTCTACAAGCAGGATGCACTTTTGACTAATGCAGCTCTAGAATGAAGCAAAATGTGAAGACATATCCCCACTAATGAGGCTGGGTAGCGCAAATCACAGTGGTGCTAACAGATACTGCTGGTTATGTAGAAACCTGAGACAATTCAGATCATATCCACTTCTTCTCAGCCACGCTCTGCAGATGTTCACAAAACACTGCCATGTGCATCAATACTACTGAGTGCTGGTATCCAAATAAAAGCTGATTTTATGTAATTGAGCTGAATATGTTTGAATGGAGCCAAGGCCACTGAAAGTTACACTCAAAGAAGAGCCCTGGGGAAGGGACTGCATAACCTGCAATTATACCATAACTGCAGCTCTACTGACTAGATGCAGATGCCTAGCAAACAGCCAAAAACCTCTTTCCTAATTTGTGCCTCTGTTTGTCTCTCGTTTTCACTGTTTTCCTTCTTTTTCAGTCCTCATATCGGTACTCTGCCAGGTTCCCCAGAAGAGACTTCATTACAGGTGCTATTTGCATGGGCCTCTCCTGAGTCACAGGATCTGGCGGACACTGACATTTTGTTTTAATAGGTCTAAAATTTTTAAGGCTTTGAAAAGTGGTCAGAATCTCATAAACCCTGACTCGTCACCCCCTCTCTGACGGAGCTAAGATGGTGCGAGATGGCCTACTTAATGCTGAAAGCACACCTTCTAATAACAGAAGAATCAAACTGTCTTCAGAAGTCAGCATTGTTGTGCAAGCTTGTAGGCATTTAGACTCACTGCTGCTCTTTAATTCCTCATGAAAAATCAACGGTGTTCTTAAGCAGCAATTCCTCATGTCATCCTTCTCTCCAAGGCATTGTGACTTACATACCAGAAATAGTGAAATACATTTTATCCACTTTAAAATTTCAAGAATATGGTCTTTAAAATCAAACATCTCCAAGCACTAATGTTTTGGTTAATTGAATTTCTCTGACATGTAGTCCCTTAGGTCTCATGTGCTAAAAGTTCAGAAAAATTCATCATGCTGTGAATACATTATTCCTTAAAAACACCAGGACAAAAACAAAGATACTCTTGTTCTGAACTTGCTGTCATGTTTCATCTAATAATCCTTTTCCCATTCATGCTTTTGTGATACCAGGTTGCTTCTGAATTAATTTGTTTCAAACTCTAAGGTGCCATTACTGTATATAAGAGTTATTTCTTGGTAGGGAAAATTACTTGTTCTGTAATTCCTTAAAGTTAATTTCATTCCTATTCTATTATATATATACCTCCAACACACATATACATACATACTTGTACAAGCCTACTTCACATTCAATATTGTATAAAAGCCGAATCCAATTTGGAACCTTTTAAAGGATAAATACCCATGCATTTGAACACCCAAATCCTCACTTGGTTTAAAGAAGAAATCAAAATTGCAAAGAAAAACTGTGAAAAATTGGGAAAGACCAGTTTCAAGGTTGCCAGAGTACCTCCTCCATTTTAGGTGTATATATTATGATAGCCTTTAAATATGTGATGTTTTTTACCACAAAGAATTTTGACCACCCAGTAAACAAGAAGACAATGCTTCCTTTAAGACCATCTATTCTACATTTTACCTTGATTTTTACTACATTGGTGTAGCTAAAATTTGGTTTTGGTTCTGACCATAACCAAATATTGCTTCCATTATAATCCCTGCAAATGTTAGAACTTACTGCTGATATTAATTTTGCTTTGCATATTTTCCCACAGTGCTCTCATAACTCATTTAAAACATCAAGACATTTTTATTTTGCCTTTAGCATACCCTTGAAGGTTTCTTTATGCTACAGAGAGGCTATGGAGGGACATAGCGTAAATAATTATGAGTCTCTTTCCCTGATCTGGTGCTGCAAATTAACTCAAAATTTGTGTTTGGGAACTGTATCAACTGTTTCAAACAAATTATTGTTTCTCATAGACCTGGGAGGGGTTTGGAGAGGGGTGGGGGGAGGATAGTAGTGAAAATGGGAAAGAATTCAAAGGTTTAAGCTCAGAGCTACTGTAAAGGTATTTATTATATAACCATAGACTTTAAAGCAAATCTGTTTTCCAGTTCTGTGCCAGGTATGAGACTAATCTGGGAGCACTGAATGCCAAATCAAGGCTCAAGTATCCTTGTAAAATTTATCTGAGAATCTTAATTCATGTTTCTCAAGATTAATCACTCTTATCAAATCCAGCCAGTTAATATGATTCATTTATAATTTCCAATAATTTTAAGATGTCAGAACATTTTATCATGATAAATTTTTTAACCAGCAAACAGATTTTAGGAAGTCCTTCCTCTGCATCTTCTCGCATCAAGACTGTATCATTTATTTTTCTCTCCTTTTGTGTGACTAATTTGAACTGACCTGGTCTTAGCTCTTCTCTGAGATAGTTCAGGAAAAAAGAGGAAGTGTGTGCTTTTTCTTAGGTGCACTTGGTTATTGGATTCTGGCTCTTACTGTGGATTGTAATCTGTCTGCAACACTTTGTTCTCTTGAATAGTAATAGTTGATTCTGAAGAGACTGGAGAGTAATTCATGTTGGGTTGCTGTTCATGTTTTTTAACCTCCAAAGTAGTATTCAGCAGTAAGGCTTCAGCAGTATTACAGTCTTCCCAGAGGATTTGAACTAAAATCAGAGGAAGAGATCAAAAGACACAAGCAGCCATGAAAAGGGGATTTTTGTCTCTTCAAGCTTAGTTTTCCATCTACCTGGCATGTGGGTGAGGAGTGCAGTGACACCAGGGGTAAAATGGAATGCCACCAAGACTGTTTCTCCAGTTTTCATAGCACAGAGAATGTATTTCTTAAACTGCAGCAAAATCAAAATAAACTACGAGACCCTGTGGCATGCTCTGAAATTTTTGCAGGTCCACACACATTTCCACTTCTTCTATGGACATCTTAATTGTAAAAGTGAAGTAAACATAAAAGATTTTTTTTAAAACCGTGGGGAAAGAGAAGAAATTAAATCATTAATTTTTAAAGGCTGTAAAAGAGCAGAACACTTTGAATAGTAACAAGTGCACTTTGCAAGTACAGGGAAGAATTCCACGAGCAGTACTTTGCCTTTTGAGACTATGAACAGGGCTAATAAAGAGCAAGCTCATTTATCAGGAAACAGCAGCAAATCAATTGTATGAGATCACTCAAACCACTGCTCCCTTGCTATGTGCAGGACCAGGCATCTGGTAGTTCACTAGCTAAGCCCTGCTTGCTGGCAAGATTTGTAAGGCTCATTTCTCCAAGCCTGGGAAATCCCTTCCCCAAACACCCAGGATGCTGTTTCTGCTTTCCTCCTTATGAAAGTCCTGTCACTAAACAGCCCTAATGCTGTGGAAGAGGGCACAGCTCTCACAACTGCTTGGTTTTCATAAAACAGTGACCTTGGCTGTCATTCCTCACATTCTGTCTCTCTAAGTGTGCAAACTATCATAACAATGCACATCAAACCCTTGCAAGAAGGCAGTCTGTACAATCTGACCATGAAATGGAGGAAATGACATGAAAATGGCTGCTAACAGGAGTAGCTGAACACTCAGATGAATTTACATCCTTGAGATACCAAAATGGGGCATCACTAACAATGAGAAACTGCACTAAATTTGCGTTAAGGTAAGTGCACTGACCAGCAGGTCTAAGTCTGTTCTGTTGAGCCTTACAATATGGCCTACACAATAATGCCATATTTGACTTATATTTTTGACTTGCTTTGAAGTAGCATCCATTCACAAATTTGAAAAACAAAAGCCAAAACTACACCAAAATCCTGCAACACCCAAGCTAGTCATGAAGGAGGACAGTTATAAGCAAAATCACAGGCTTGGCTTGCCTATGTCTACTTCCCATTCACTCCCTTTGGTACAGATGACCAGCTTTGTGGTGAGCAAGAGAGCAAGACAGAAACTGCTAATTCTGCAGTACAGAAATTGTATAAATGGAAATACCTTCTATGATACTGTAAATATTCAGGTCAGATAGACTTGTGGTTCAACATACTGAGATGATAGTTTTATTCGTTTTAATTCAACACTTTCTACTAGACCTGAAAGGAATTCACTGTCCTTTCTTCTTCAGCATTCCACTAGTTTTTACCTATAACCCTTAAGGTCTACACTGTACATTTGGAGTGCAGGTTCTCTGGAGGAGTTGCCTGTTATGTGCACTGTGCAGTACTGGAGACAAGTACTTTGGATTGGGAACTATACCGGGTGATGGATTACAAATAATAATATTTTAATGAACAAATTATTTTCAATAATTGAAAGATTAACACTGTATCCCATGTGGAAAAATGTACTGTGGAATATCCAGCCTGTCTCACTGATAAGTTTATTATTACAGAGGGAAAGGTTTCATGGTTTTTGAGGTTTCAGAAATATTAGTGGCTTCAAAGCACATGGTTTTTTTCCTGTAATTCACCTTTGCAGTGCTATTTAAAAATTGTGGTCTTGTTTGAATCTACCTATTTTTTCTGCCTAAGTAAAAGAGAGCAACTTACCACACAAAAAAATCTATGCTTAAAAAGGTCAACCTGACAGAAGTTGATTATGCTACTTATAAAATATTTTGTTATTTTAAATGCTTTCTCATATTCTTCTTTTTACTGCATCAAAAATTTCCACAATGACCAAGCTTTCACTGTAATTTTATACTCTTTTATGGGCAGACAGAATATATCTACTGGTTTTAATTTCAGAAGCTGCAAAGCCTGAATAAACCAAACCAAAATGCAGACTCTCAATTTAAATTGCTTTTTTTCTTTTCATTTCTTGTTCTAACTCTTTGCAGATCATTTCATCTTTATTAAGCAAAGAGTGTCACTGAAACTGCAAGCTCATTGAGCTTTCTAAGGAATTTAAGGTTGTCACAGAGGATTAATTCTCCATAAATTTAACATTGTACAGGAAACCTCATCATTGGGTATTACTCATAAGCATCCTGTTACAAATAAATAATTATTTGTATGAGTGCTACAATTAAACACTGAAGAAAGTCAGTATTTTATGTTTTTTGAAGCATAAAATGGGATTGCAAAATCTGGTTTGTTTTTTACTTTGTGTAAGTGATGGATTAACCTTAGGTGGATGCCAGGTGCCTACCAAGCCAAGTCTCTATCACTCCTTCTTAGCTGCATATGGGAGAGAGAATAAGATGGAAAACAATTTGTAGGTTGATATACGGTAATTTACTAAACCAAAAGTGAAAGGTTACACATGCACAAGCAAAGAGGAGAACAAAAGATTTTATTTTCTACTTCCCATTGGCAAGCACATGGAGTATTTGCTCTGGAAAGCAATCCTTGCAAATAATGAATGTCCTCCCTTATTCCTCCTTTTCTTAGCTTTTGTATCTGAGCTGACATGGAAGATCCCTTTGGTCAGTTTGGGTCAGCTGGCCTAGCTATGTCCCCTCCCAGGATCTTGCCCACCCCCAGCTTACGGGTAGGTGGAATGTTGGAGGATCAGAGCTGATTCTGTGCCAGCACTGCTCAGCACTAGACAAAACACTGGTGGGTTACCGACATCTTTGCAGCCACTAATGTGCAGCACAGCAACGCTGTGAGGGCTGCTGTGCAGAAATAAACTCCAGCTCAGCCATTCCCAACACAGTGCGTCATCATTTGCAGCTTTCTTCTCTTTAAAGTTCACTTGATGAACTGCTTTTCTTTTAGATGCATTTAACAATACAGAGTGTCCTCAACCTGGATTGTCAACTAAAACATTGATATTCCTAACAAATCTTATCTCTGGTAACAGAGTTCTGTGTAAAATATAGCCACTTCTGTAAAAACCTCTTTAAATACAAAAACCTTCTGTCAAATTTTCAAAACAATTTAAAATGTTTCCACCTTCCTTTGGATGATAGCAAGAGTCCTAATCATTATGGGCTTTTTCTCATCTCTAGTTTCTATGGCTCCATTGTGCAATGCAAATAAGACAGATGATATTTCCCAGACGAGAGGGGTGGCTTCCAAAACATGAATGGATCTACACCATGATATCACATATTGGAGTGAAGCTGGAAGATAATGAGTCTGTGTGTAGTTTCAATCCGGCAAGTTATGCAGACAGACAAGTATAGAGCTCGGTATGGACTAAATAACTTTGGGGTTGCCTATAATGCCTATAAAGGACTGCAGGATACACAGTGTGGGGAATTTTGGACTCTGCCTGGTGTTTTGGGGTTTAGTACAAAAATCAACACATAAAGACAAATGAAGTGGGGACAAGAACACCGGTTCCACAAGAATTTTGTAATACACAAATTGTAACACCACTGGCCTTGAGTCAGCAAATGGAGATGCACTTAGCATTGTACAATTATCAAGACACACTTTTTGTCTTCATGAACTTCTCAGTGAGTGAAGACTTCATTTGATTTCATTTGGTTAGAGGTGGCTGTGTTTACAAACAGTAAAGTGCCTAAGCACATCAGACCTCAGATGGGTGTGTGATCTTTAATGGATCTACTCTAAAAATAGCTCCAACGGCCCTAAAAGTAAATACATTTGTAACTCAAGCTACTTCATGAATGGAAAAAGACATCTTAGAAAGACAGTTCTATACACATTAAATATGTAAACACATGAATTCAGTTCAAATATTGAAACAATTTTAGTTAAAGACTGCAGGTATATTAGCTTCTCACTCAGAACCCACATAGGCCAAATATTCACCCTATCATCTCAGAAATATATTAAACCTCACAGACCAGCCTGTAAATTGTAACTTGTCTCTATTTTTTCTGAGATTTCTGTGAGCCTCCATGCAATGTTTTAAGAAGCTTTCTTTCTCCATCCCTCTCTTCATCCCCTACATTTGCTGCACTTATACAAGGCAAATTTTCTGGGGTGACCCTTTTCAGAAAAACACTCAGCATTAAAAGAAGGAAAGAAAAGATCAAATAATAAAAGTCAGATCACTGAGAGGGCAGTAGCAATAGCAGCAATGAAAAGAAATTGTAAAAGATGCAATCATCTTACCATTTTTGCTTCCTGCTGCCCTCAGAGGTTTTTGAAGTGGACAGCAGTTAAGTGACAGCTTTCCTGTCTTCTAAGTGCATTTGGCTACAGGCACAGGCATTTTCACAAGTGTTACACGTTTAACCTTATTCAGAAAACTACCTTTGTAGGAAATAACCCTAAGTGAAAAGCAGTTGAGATCTCCAGAGACTTATGAGATCCCCATGGGCAGCTGCAGGGCAGAGCCACAATGGGGAACAAAGACACACACCAGTCTGGATTGTTCTTGGTATTGTAAACCTAGGAAGTGAGGAGTAGAAGACCCCACTGGCTTTGAACAATATACATTTATCACCTCTGGCAGAGATGGTAAAAAATTTAAGTGGTCTTGCTTTCAATGAAGATTTGGGCACTATCTCATCTGTTTAATTAAACACTGGGGAAAATTCTACAAGACTGCTCAAATTACAAAGTAATGGGTCTATCATGCACAATTAGACCTCAGCTGAAACACTGTAGTATGCTCAAAAACTATTCAAGTAAACAATTGTGGGTCCTGGACGGGGCTCCTTTTCTAATTAATCCACAGAGAACTGAAGTATTAGCTTTTCCTCAACAAGGCATTTCCTAATGTGTGAAAGTGTTTCGCTTGTGCTTCAAGGCTTGCTGGTAAGTTTTCATACAGGTATCCATTCCATTGTCACAGCACCCTCTTAGAAATGCTTCTCCCTGTGGCATGCCAAACTGCTCTGTCATTACATCATCCCCAAAGGTGCCACATGTGACACGATGTAATAGCATCGGGGAGAAAGATGTGCTCACAGTGACATAATGCTCCATAAAGCATGTCTTTGGTGACAAGAGAATTTACAGGAAAGCTTGCCCAGCTACTCCACTGGGAAGCGCTGGTGACAGCAAATTACGTTCAAGTTCTGTGATGCTTTGGTCAGAGAAGGTGCTGAATACAGGAAGCGTCACACCTGAGATCCAGACTATGGCTATAGGAGCTGTGTGACTTATCCTTGTTGTTGGCCTGACTTTGTAGTCCACTAGGTGAATTTGATAAGGGAATATTTTGTTGCACTTTCAAGACAGTGTATTTTTTAGAAAGGAAAAAAGAAACCACCACCCTAATGCATTAAAATCCTGAATGCGATAATGTCCATAAAGAAATGTAGTATGCTCAGTAAGTTGGCCATCTTTTCTGTCTGGTGGTAGTGGGAGTCTCCATCGCAAGTATTCTCACAGAGATGACTTCATCTGGATGAAGTGGTTCTCCCTAAAGTTCAGTCCTGCACAGTTCTTACAACCCAGCTGTCTTGGTCCTCTAAAAACACCCCAGCAGAAGCATTTTAATTTTTAGTGGTCTCTGCTGACATATATTAGCTATGTATGAAGGACAATTCTACATGAAAACTTCTGAAAGGTTTCTATTGACCATTTATAAATGTGTGGTTTGAACACTTCTGTAGCAGGTACAGCCTGCAAATTTTGGGTACATGCCACCTAGGAAGTTAACCCAGCAAGTTTAAGCATACAACACCAGACAACACAAGGTCTTCCCTGGGGAAAATCTGGAAAAAATTCCCACATGCAGGGCCCCTGTACTAATCAATCAAAGACTTCACTGTGAAAGTTTAGTCATCCAGTTGCAACTGTGTCCATCATCTGCAGCCAGGCCATTGTCCTATGTCTCCTGACAGCTGGCTGTGACTGCCTTGTCTGCTCCCCAAAATAATGAATCTAGTGCAATGTGTATTTGCACAGGAACCCTCCTAGAACCCTACAGTCATAACTAATGGACAAATCTGATTTTCATACTTCTAACTTGTAACTGAAACCCTGAAATGCTTGCCACAATCTTAAAGTGAACTAAAGCAAATCAAGTCACTGTTTCATCTTAATATTTCAAAACATTGTTACTAGGGTTATATACGGTGTTTATTTTGGTTTTGTTTTGACTTGATATTTTACAGCCCCCCCTAAAACTTTCCCAGCTTTACCAGCATTTGAAGTCATCTAAGGCTGTCCTGGAAAACAGAGATAATCTCATTTGACAAAGAATAAAAACTTTCAGATGGTTCTTGATTTCTTTCAAGGTCATAGATACCCCACCAGACCAAGATTTCCTCAAGCCACTGCAGTGTCCTCTTTCACACTTACAGAATCATAATTCTGGGGTGGTAAAGATGAAAATATTGAGAAAAGCTCTCTCTCCTTTGGTCAGCACAGTCTGGACAAGGAACATATGTGACATTTAATGACTGTTACCTCAACAGTAAGACCAGTAAAACTTGCACTTCTGGCTTGTCAAGGCTGGATCCTGTTCACAGGATGCCTCAATATCTTACATACTCCTCCTTGTAGAGACACAGTGCTTCTACTGTTACAGAATCATAAAATCATAGAGTACCTTGAGTTGTAAGGGACCCACAAGTCCAACTTCTGGCTCTTCACAGGACACCCCTAGAGTCACACTATGTGCCTGAGAGTATTGTCCAAATTCTTCTTGAGCTCTGTCAGGGTTGGTGCTGTGACCACTTCCCTGGGAAGCCTGTTCCAGTGCCCAACCACCCTCTGGATGAAGAAGTTTCTGAGTTCTGAAGAAAGTTCTGAAGCTATAAAACACTTTTATAGTTTTCTTTTTGCCTAAGAAATAATAATATAGGGTATAGAAGTAATTATTTTCTACCTAAATCATAGAATGACTGAATCACAAAATGGCTTGTGTTGTAAAGGACCTTAAAGGTCATTTATTTCCAATCCCTCTGCCATGGACAAGAATCCCACCCACTAGATCTGGTTTCTTAACCTTAATACTTGGGTTGTCAGAGTTGGGATACCCACTGCTTCTCTGGGCAACATATATCAGTGCCTCACTGTCCTCTATGTAAGAATTTCTTCCTAACATCAAATAGAAATGTCTCTTCTTTTAGTTTAAAATCATTACCCTTTTTCCTATCTCTTTAAGCCCTTGTAAAAAGCCACTCTCCCTCTTTTTCATAAGCTCACTTTAAGTACTAAAGAGATGCAATGAAGTCTGCTTGAAGCCTTCTTTTCTCCAGACTGAACAATTCCAGCTCTCTTAGGCTGTCTTTACAGAAGAGACATTCCAGTACTCTCATAATCTTTATGGCTGTCCTCTCAACCGTCTCCAACAGGTCCACATCCTTGTGTTCCAGATCCCAGATGTGGATGCAGTATTCCAGATGGGGTGTCACAAGGGCAGAGTTGAGGGGGAGAAGCCGAAAACAATCAAGGTAATTTTTAATCTATGATGATACACTAACATTCAGTTTGATAGGCTTTTCATAATCCCAAAAATTCTCAGACTGCATTTAGGCTAATAATGATATCAGAGCTATGAATTTGTTGGCTCCTACAGGATTCCTGAAATCAGTTGGCTGTGCCAGTGAAGTACAGTATAATTTCCTGCTGCTCTCCTTCAGTAGTACCTTAGATTGCGCTGTACGGTTCAGCTTTCAAAAGCAATCAAGAGTAAAACTGAATTTTCTCTGATTGATTATAATCAATGGAAAATTACAGGATAGAGCATCTTAAATTCTCATTGACATACATATTCAGTTCTTTAATTTTGCAAATTCCTCCTTAATCAGAGCAAGATACAGATGTTGGGATAAAAGTGACAAAGCTATCATTACCACAGCGATTTTGTAAGGTACATGATTTAAGCTGGTGTGCTCAGTCCAGCTGAATCCCGCTGGGCAATTTCAGAAGAAAGGACTGAATTGTGACAGATAGAGTTAAGCCCTGACAGCTTAAGGGCCTATCATTTAAGAAAAGGAGCAGGCTTCATGTTCACTGGTAAGAGGACTTTCGGTGTAAGTGTTGTTAATCCAGCAGACTGCACCCAATGCAGACAAAAAGAAGCTCTTGAAAGAAAAAAAATCTTCTTTGTGCACTCTGAACACTTCTCAATAAAGAATCTATTTACTTTTTTGTGTGTGCCTGGAACTCCTTGCAACAGCATTGACTATATTTTGCTGTGATATCTTATAACAAGGCCAGGCAGGGAATATTTCTTGGCAGTATTTCACCCTCCCTTCCCCCAAGTTCTCTCATGCATTGAACTCTCCTGAGCTTTAAGCAGGAAAGAAGGTTGGGAGAGCAGTAAGCCTGAGATATAACCATCTGAGTATCATAAACATCCCCATACCATGTTCTTTGTGTGTGAAAATAAAAACCATTCCTCCTGCTTAGCCTTTCCCCATTTTTACATGGAGACTAATAATATCTCAGAGACAAAATCCCTTACTTTTTATTGGCAAGATTTCTTACTCCCTGTAGATGCAGCTCTCTTCCCTAGAGAAGTGGTCTTGAAAATCTCCCATCTTTAGACCTGCTTTTGACGACCCATTCTTGCAATTGGTTGTATCCTCGAGATGCTTGTCCCCAGTGTCAGACAGCATGCTATTGATACGTCCTGAGTGTTAATGTGTTATTCATATTTCTCTGAGTTCATCAGTGTCTCAGCTTGTTATTCTTGCTGCTCCCCAGAATAATAGAGCTTAGTGAGGCAATTTGTGCTCAGCTTCTGCAACGTGTGCAAGTAACATATTCTATTCGAATTTATTATAGGAAAAAATAGCAACTGCATCTAATCACCTTTCCTCCAGAGATTTCAAGCATAATAACATTCTGTCTAACTGTACTCACTTAACTAGTTTTTAAATAGTATTTTTAAATGTAGAATTGCTTAGATGCCCCTTCCAAAGGGGCACTTTTCCCTCCACACTTTGACTCCTGATGGACATTCACCTGTGATCACGTCTCACCAGTGTAAATATGGAATAATGCCTCAAATGTAAGCAGAGTCACAAGGGAATAAAAAAGAAAGACAGACAAACCCCTTTTGTGACATGCAAAGCTGCTTTTATCTATACATTGATGATATCATAGTGATGTCTGCCTGTACACCGACATAATTCTACACAGGACTGATTTTTCACAGACAAGATTGTTGATTTAAAGTATTAAAGGATTATAATGAAGTATTTTCCAGGGCAGGCTGCCTCAACACAACCCAAATCAAATGCTCCAGTTGTGCCTGATTTCGATGCACAGAAGCAATGAATTTCCTCCTGCTGTATTGTCTGTTCAGCACTGTGTGCAGACCTGCATTCATCCTCTTACGCATATATGAGATAAAGTATCGCGAGGCATGAACAGAATACAAATTTGTATATTGCAAGTTCTTCAGCCTCCACCTTCTGCTAGACAGCATCTCAAGTACCAAAAAATGTACATCAAAATACATTATTTAGAGATATTTTCATTTTTACAGTTCACAAAGCAGGAAACAAACCAATATTTAAAACAAAATAATTAACAGACTTATGTCTAAAATATTCATAATATCTAAATATTCCAGGTTCTTTAATTATGCCCTGTGAACATATAAAATAAATTCCTCTTATTTTAATTTGAGAACTTAGAGATCAAAATGCATTGGATTCAGAGGAAAAAAAAAGGTGTTAAAGTTAACATTTCCAGTCTAAGATTTTAACAACTGCCTAGCAAAACTACTAAAACCACCCTATGCTTACTTTATTTCATAGTAGATGCAATCTTTTCTCTCTTTATATTGACTTGGTGTAAAGAGTGCACTGGATTCATGACTCAATTTTTCTCAGATTTTCATGTGCTGCACACAGTATAGCATCAGAGAGGAACTGCTTATTGTACGCAGGTCTGGAAGGACTTAAAAGAGCACAGCTGCCTGTCTCTAAACTCAGTCAAGGCCACAGAACTTGCCATAAGACAAGCCACCACAGTGGGAACTTGAGGTAAGAACAGAAGGGAGAAGTGTGTGACAGGAAGGCACTAATTCCAGACCTGGTCTGGTGAAATCTGGTTACCACATCCTGGTTAATGCATTCCCACTGTGACAAACTGTGGGAAAGAAAGCAACTGCTCAAACAGATGGCACTCCAAGTTACACTCTACTCCAATGTCTATGACCACCCTGTCGATCCAGAACTTGGATTGTATAAAGATGCTGCCCCCAGAAGGAGGACTCTGGGACCCCACAACCCAGAAGCCCAGGGTGAAGAAGGACCAACCATGTGCTGGTTCCACATGTCCCTCTCCACTCCCTGCCCCCTCCTCCTTTTTCTCTCCTTCCCCCCTCTTTCTCTCTCTTCCTCTCCCTCTCTCCCCATCCCCTTTTTATTTCTTTCTATCTCTCTACTTCACATTTACTATTAAATAAGATCTATGTGATTGACTTCGGTATGTAGCACTATAATTTGTGCAGAGGCCTCTCTCACTAATCGGATTATAATAAGGTCCTGCATCAACTTCTCAGCTGCTCTTTCCTGACACCATTCACAGTCCAAGGAAGCACTGCAATTTGGCATCTCTATGCCATTCTCCAAGTCATTAAATTGATGAACATAGGGAGGTTTGATTTTTGGGGTCTTTGTCAACAGCTTTCTAGGTTTGCCATGCTACAAGTCCATTGTTATATTGTCTAATGGGAAGCATGTTTGTTGTAAAATCACATGGCTGATGCTTTTCCTCGCTCCTACATATCTCTTATTCTTAAAAGTTGTGGTTTTTCTAATCTAATCTTCATGGAGGAGCCATCTAGGATACTCCAGATGTGGAATAATCACTGCAGAATGATTTGCTTTATATCAATAGTCTTTTTCATACTTTAAACGTATTTTCAGATAAAATAAACCAAATTTTCTCTAGAGGATGCTTGACCAAAATTTTAATTAAATGAGCCCAACTTTAATGTTATACTTAAAATTTCTCATGATGTTGCTGTGCTTCATGAGGCCAGAGAAGCTTGAGCAAGTTTGCCCTTGAAAGCCAGTTACCTTATGTCAAAAACAGTAGTGCAAGTGCTAACCTAAACCTTCACTTAAAATATGTCCATAAGAAAGAGGTCTAACACTACAGATGTGAAGTGTTAACATTTGAAAATAAAACAGAGGAGTAAAATCAAGTTTCAGTTCTTCCAGTCTAGACATCAGAAATGGTTGCCTTGAGGTTTTTTAGGATGTCATAATCTTCACCCTCCTGGCTAATTTCATAGTGGTGTGGCAGAAAGAGTATGTTAAATGTGAAAACTGCAGAAGTCCTCTCTGACACCTTATTTGAGTGAAATCCTACAGAAAAGTACAATACACAGCCAAGTTCTATTGTCTCTGTTCCTTCCATATTCTCTTGTTTTCAAGGTCTGACAGCTTAGTTCCATGTATAATTCCATTATGAATCTCAGTAAACAAGATGTTTACACGATATGCAGCAGAGAATTTCTGAAGGACATTCTCCACGTACACCCAAGGTCAGGAGCAATTTTTTTTCTGAAACCTGTTGTCTAGAAAAATGTCTATGAATCTTCAAATGCTGTAGGAATGATAATATTAATAACATGGTGCTGCAGTTGTGGTGATGGCCCTATGGACTATACCTCCAGAAATTACTTTAAGAAAATAATCAATATTTCAGTACAAAGCACAAAAGGAAAACAAACTTGTAAGATTTAATAAATAGCCAGAGATGTAAATGGAAATTTTCATGAAAAACATAGACTGTGGATGTAAAAAAGCATCCACATATAAAATTCAGATTCTCACTGCTTCTATAATTTACTCAACACCTTGAAGAACTTGCATCAAGACCTGCCACTGGATTTTCCTATGTCATTGTATTATTATGTCAACATATGCTGTATTTCATAGCAATGGAACTAATTTCCTGTGGTCTGAGTAAAATCTTGCAGAGATGATCCTTGCAGAGAGGTATCTCTAGACTTTTATTAAGTGATTTTCATATTTTTTGGATGAAGCCAGACAGTATCACATGGTGAGCACAGGATATCATAGATGAGTTTCAACAAAATAAGATCATGTTTGTTATGCCATGAGGAAGGCAACAAAGCTGATGACAGCCTGAAAGTTATGTCCTGTGAGATGCAGCTGAGGACTCTGGTTTGTCCAGTCTAGAGAAAAGAAGGCTGACAGAAAACCTCACTGCTCTCCACAGCTTCCTGAGGAGGGGGGAGTGGGGAGGGAGGTGCTGAGCTCTTCTCTCTGGGTTCCGGCGATAATAGGTGCAGGAATTGCTCAAAGTTGTGTCAGGGGAGGTTTGGAGGTTTGGACTCGACATGAGGAAGTAGTTCTTTACTGAGAGCGTGGTCAAATGTTGGAACAGGCTTCCTCAATAAATAGGCAATGTCCCAAGGCTGTCAGTGTTTAAGAGGCACTTGAGCAATGCCCTTAATAATGTGCTTTAGCTTGTGGTCAGTTGTGAAGTGATCACGCAGTTGGACTGGATGTTCATTGTAGGTTCTTCCAACCAAACTAGTCTAATCTACTATAAACTAATCTAGTATAATTTAGTCTACTCTATTTTTTTGATTGTCAATTACATATCTTTTCCTTTCACATATTTTTACTTCAGTTAATTGCCATTATCACTTTGATTCCTTACAAAGATTATGGGAAGCATAGTTACCCAAAACTAGACCACAGTGAATTTTTTTTTTTTTTTTTTTTTTTTTTAATCTGGAAATGGACACCATTAACTAACTATACTCCATGCCATGAAACATAGGTTGCAAGACTTTTGACTTTGGCAGAGAGGGAAAAAAAGTAAACCAAGGTGCAGTGATATTTCCATTATGAAATCCACTTTCCCAAATTGGCTGCAGTTTTCAAACCACAAGGCAAGATTTCAATACAATGTACAATGCTTTGTTGCTTTCTAATTAAAAAATGTTTTCTCTTCAAAAAGAGACAGTAAAAAAACCCCAATTTTTTTGTTATTTTTTTTTGTGCCACACATTGTATATGTCTTTATGAAATCTATGGTTTAAAAGAAAATAAAAGCTGCATTACTATAATCATAGTTGTCTGAAAAATTCAATGAGAATATAATTATAAAAATAAAAGCTCTTTCAGATTCAATGAGATCCAACTGGTAGGGTAATCATTGTTTCTTGAAAAATAAGTGTGTTTTTTCTCCATTTCACATGAGTAAAGCAGTTCGGTAGTAGCTATCTTTATTCAAGTCACGGGACGAAAATGAATTCAGTCTAACATAATTGACAGGCATCCTAAGGAAAGAAAGAAGGGAAATGAGGTTTGGTTTTGGTCAAACTGAATTACTTAAGTATAATGGGGTATAAATACATTTGAACTATGCTCTCTTTTTATGCTGTAAGTCAGGCAGACTTGCCCTAACATTCATCATTTTCCTCATTAGTTAAAAACCAGAATTTTAATTTGACTGAAGTGTGATGAAAAACAAGAATTTTCATTTTGGCAAAATACAAGTGAAAAAATGTTACAGTGAAATATTAACAATATCCAGAATTGATCACAAATCTACCGCACAAGGCCTTTAAGTCAAGGAATTGCTGTTCCTAAGGTACTTCTATACACTAAAGACGCAAAAGTGAAGATATTTGATAAAAAACTTAAGGACAGGGCCATGAACAGTAGCATACTACTTACACGTTAGAGAAATGAACCGGGATCTTATTGTTTTATGATATAGGGAAACACAGAACTAGCAATTCCTTGACCTTCAGAATTAACAAAGTCTTATAATCTAGCAAGCAGTGTTTTCCTTCAATGTTCTAGTTCCCATGTGCATTTTGATGACTAGAAAAAGGTGTGCTATCTGAAGACTGTTTTACTGAAGGCTCATTGGCACAAAATTAATTGGAAATTGTTAGTTTTTGAGATACAACCCTCTGCCAAACTTGACTTGAAACTGAAGAGTTCAAGCTTTGTTGGTTGGATGTCAATTCAGAACCACAGAGCATAGCTGCTATAGCCTCCTTCATTTTATATGCACTCTTGCTAAGGGTGTACTAGAAAAAGTGTCAGCAAAGGTCTTTGTCAGGTGAGGATGCTCAAAAAGACAACTCTAAAGAACTCGTCAGAGAACAGGAAGGTTTTCGCAAGTATTGTGAGTACTGCCTTTGCTGGAAACTGTCATGAGAATTATGGACGCATTTGAAGGAGGATTTGAGGTTCACCGGTGTTTGTAGGGTGATTCTAGTTTGAATACAGGGGCAAACAAAATGAAAGAGATAACAGTCATGACATAAAATGATTTATCATCAAATGTAAGAAAAATTTGTATATGTCCAGGGAGACCCAAAGTTGGGCTATTTTAGGTATTTTTCAATTCACATTGAATGTAATATGAGAAACAAGTACTGCTGCTACAAATTTATATGCTTCTGTCTTTAATAATGACTATTTTTCTTAGGTGAGTCAATTAATCTTTCAAAAAGTTTAATTAAAAAGGAATAATTTGGATTACTCCACTGTGAAATATGAAAACACACAGGTTTTCTGGACAGTCCTTTGCTTTCAGCCATCACATACATGCAACAGATACTCAAAACTTCTTTTACATTTGCACTTACAAAATGCTTCAAAACAAGCACAGGTAACTTAAAGCATTGACAGCATTTCCTGCATTGTTCGGTACCTAACCTTAAAGTATGAGATGCCTTGATGATATGATTCCAAAATATCTTCAGCATTTGTATCTCCTAACAGTCCCCAAAAATTCAGTGAATGATCACAGCCTCAGACAAAGGGAGAAACAGAGCTCAATAAGAGTAAGATCAAGAACAAAAATTAAGAATGTGCATAACAAAAAAAATTCAGAGTAAGGGTAACTATAAGAACAAGAAAGAAGGCAATATCTTTCTTCACCATTTTTCACTTTTTGTAGGTAAGAATTAATCAGAAGCCAGTATTTCTGCTTAAAGTTCTTTGATCAATTAAACGAAATTAAGGAACAGAAAAACTGCTGATAAATTATAAAACATTATTTTGTCTAGCTACTATGTAAGTGGACAATTTCCAGGGAAAGGCTTAGCTGAGCTCTTTCATGTAATGGGTGTCTAAACAGTTTTCTCTGTAAGGAAGGCAATAGATGATTTTGTTCTAATCACAATACTTTCTCTTCATTCCCACTTGCAATTTTGACTTGATGCCTTGATGTTTTCAAATCTTTCAGTTTCCAGTGGTAGAACGGATGGATTCCAGACATGTCACACAGCTGAAGATAGAGACTGCTATGCTGCCTTTTCATAGCCCACAGTAGTTTTATCATTCACTACACTAGGAAAAGAATCAATCCCTCTGTATGAGAAACACTTTATTTTAAAGTACAGCTTTAAAAAATAAATTTAAAAAGCCCTTCACAACTTCAGAATATAATCATTTCTTACTGCTAGCTGGGGGGAGGAGGGAAAACTCATTTCAAAAGTCTTTTGCCAAGAGGCGTGAACTCAGAAATAGTTAGCCCTGGTAACTCACCAATGTTTTTCACTCAATAAAATATTTTGACATTTTTGTGGCTTAAATGAGAACTGCTGAGAGCTGTTCACAGGCAATTCAAACTCTAGTGAACAAGTCGCTGTAGGTGGCATGAATTTATACCAGCATCTTCTCCTGTCAGTTACCCTGCCAGGCCATCCTCCAGTTCACTCTGTGGGTGTGGAGATGTAAAGAACAGCACAAACAAGGTTTATCCACCTATTAAGGGCTCTCCAGAATGTCCTGATCCTGGCAAATAGTGTCTAGTGTCAATCACAGTCTATCTTCTTTGTCTCCTGCTTCTTGCAGCCAAGGAACAATGTTTCAGCACTGGAAGGTGAGACACAGTCACACCTTCAACTCACCTTCCGGTGCTGAACTGTTATCTGGCCAACTACAAATAACTTATAGAGTGGGTTACATACAAAGGTGCAAGGGAAAATTGCATTTTGGTTTGACACAGATACCTGCAACCCATATGCCATCCTCGACTAAGGTCTGCCAAGGTGCCCAAATTTCTCCTCTTGTTTTGAAAATGCCAGCATCAACCTTTTCCACTGCTCCCACATTTATGTGATGCAGGAAAAGCAGAGATGGGAAAAGGAGGCAGCACAAAGAGATAACGTTGTTTTTAAAAAAGAATGATCTAGAGTGGTTTTGCGAAAAAACAACAACAACAAAACAATAACAACCAAAAAAAAAGAAACAAACCCACCAACCAACCAACCTACCTAAACAAACAAACAAAAACCCAATCAACAAACAATAAAAAACCCCAAACTGAAACAAAACAGGTGGGAAGAGAAAAGCTTGAAGGAGAGGAGGAATAAAGGCAAAATACACAGAGGGAAGACTGCATTCAGAAAACAAGAAAATGGGAAATACTGTAATTTTTTAAATCGGGTGGGGTGGAAGGAAGTGAGCAGAAAAATGAACGGAAATGATAGAGAAAGAGAAAAGCAGAAAAGGATCAGAACCAGGCATGGTGGGGCAAAAATGTTAGGATGAAGAGAATGAAATGAGAGATAAGAAAAAGTTGAAAGCAAATGGGGCAGCAAAAGTAAATAACCTTGGAGTGGACTATATTAAATTTTATCCTCTTGCACTCCAGGTTTTAACTATTCTTTGGTACTGTTTATAAATATTTACAGGGTAAAAGGCACCTTACAGGTTACGTCTGCCTTGTTAAGAGATAGAAGACATAAGGAAAAGGAAAAAGGTGGATTGTGCATACAAAACCAGTTTTGACAGGATGGATTATTTCCGAGATGCTACACTATTATTATTATTATTATTATTATTATTATTATTNTTAAAAAATGGGATTTTCCAGAAGGATTATAGAGAGTAGAAGAAGGTTTTTTTGACAGAATGGCTAAAAAGATGAAGGAAAGTAAGATGATAAAAGTTTCTCGGAGAAGCACTGTGCATTAGAATTGTGTGTGTGGAAAAAAGAAAAGAGAAAGCGGAATGAATAATATGCTGAATGAACTTGAATGTTTGGAAAGTAGGATGGCTAATACTCAGTGCTTTTGTATATAAGCATAAATTGGGAGAGGAGTGGCTGGAGATCAGCCGTGCAGAAGAGGATCTGGGGGTGCTGGTCAGCAGCAGGCTCACTGTGAGCCAACAGTGTACTTGGGCAGCCAAGAGGGCAAACTGCATCCTGGGGAGCATCAAACACAGCAAGCCAGACCGTCAGAGAGGAGATTATCCTGCTGTATTCAGCACTGGGGTGGTCTGAGCTGAGTGCTCTGTGCTGTGCTGGGCCACTCCTTTTGAGAAGGACATGATGGCCCTTGATTGTGTCCAGAGGAGGACAACAAAGCTGATGAAAAGGCTGATGGCACCTCCTGTGAGGAGAGGCTGAGGACTCTGGACTGGTCTCATTGGCAGAGAGTGGGACTGAGGGGTGACCTCATTGCTCTCTACAGCTTCCTGGAAGGGGAGTGGAGAGGGAGGTGCTGAGCTCTTCTCTCTGGGAGTCAGTGTTATCAGATGTGGAAATGGTTCAAAGTTGTGTCAGGGGAGGTTCAGGCTTGACAATGGGAAACATTTTTTTAGTAAGAGGGGGATCAAACCTTGGGACAGGCTTCCTTGAGTGGTATTTTATACTTCATTGTGTTTGTTTTGGCTGGGATAGGGTTAATTTCATCCATAGCAGCTATTAAGGGGCTGCTTTTTGGATTCATGCTGGAAACAGGGTTGACAACACAGGGATATTTTTGTTACTGCTGAGCAGGACTCACACAGAGCCAAGGCCTTTTCTGCTTCTCACCCACCCCACCAGTGAGGAGGCTGGGGCTGCACAAGGAGCTGAGAGGCGACAGTAGAGACAGATCATTCCAACTGACCCAAGGGATATCCCACATCCTATGATGTCATGCTCAGCATATAAAGTGGGGAGAAGAAGGAGGATGGGGAAGATCTCCAGAGTGAGGGCCCTGGTCTCCTGGAGGTGGCTGAATACCTGCCTGCCCATGGGATGTGGTGAATGAATTCCTTGTTTTGCTTCGCTTCCGTGTGTGGTTTTTGCTATTATTAAATCATCTTTATCTCAACCCATGAGTTTTCTCATTTTTACTCTTCTGATTCTCTACCCCATCCCACAGTAGGAGAAGTGAGTGAGTGGGTTTGGGGTGCTTAGTTGCTGGATGGGGTTAAACCACAACAATCAAGCCTGTCAGTTTTGATAGTTTCTCAGCCTAGAATTATTCAGACAGTTGGAATAGAGGATCACTTTAGATACTATCTAACTGAAATGATTCGTTTTTATTCTATTGCCCTTGAGATGGCATTGGACACCCTCTTTCCTCCCACAGATTTACCTCATTTGTTAACAAGTACCTTGTCCTTAAAAATTAACTCAAGCTCATTCATTCTCATTTATACTATCTAGGTTTAATTTGATTTTGAAATATAATATTTTCATTCAGTCCAGGATAAATAAATCCCTAGCAGGACTCTGAATTAAAGGGTATTCAAAGAATAGCAAAAAATTATTTAGGTTCCTAAATATTGCTGACATTATTTCTGGAAATTATTGCTAGGATTTTGTATCCAGGGAAAACAAAATAAATAGAGTATAGAAGAATTTTGTCATCACACCAGGATCATGGGCATGATCATGATCTTAACATGGCCTTTTAAAAAATAGGCCATATTAAGAAAATAGGATTTTTCTTGCACTAAAACAGAGTAAAACAGGTAAGAGAAAAGAAAAATCCCTACTACTTTAATTAAAATGTATGTACACATTTGAGTGCAAGTAGAAATCAGAAATTAAAGTCTGTAGCTTATGAGTCAAATATAGAAGAGAATTTATTTACACTGTGTTTTACCCAAACAGACTGTCTCTGTCCAGTGTCAGAGTAGAAATCTCTCAAAAGAACATCAAAGCAGATACAACCATTTTTAAAAGTAACTAGACACTTCTGCCTGAAAAGGCTGGTGAGGTCTAACATACCAAAAGTTAGCACAAAACTGTGTCTTCCTAATGACTATGGTGTGCTTAAGAAACAAAAGGAAGCATTTTTAGCCCTCCTACCATTCCTCACGATATAGTTGAGTAAGGATTTCTAAAGACATTGAAAAACAAAGTAAAAAAACCCAACATTTTGCTCACTAACTTGGTGCTGTTTCAAAACTTGAGGGGAAAAAAGGTTTCAAGAGAGGTACCTTCTTAATTGTTCACAGGTGTTCTAAAATTGAACACCAGGGTCCTCAGGGCTAATCTGGTTTACGAAGCAAAGTCCCAATGTCCGGCACTAAAATGACGTATTTACATTGGACTGGTGGATTTTCTGCTTGAATTCTTAGAGGCTTGAAAGCCTTCACTGCAGACTGCAATGCAATTACATGCAATTCCTAATGTAATTTAATGCAATAATGCAATTTTTAAGCTAGCCCTGCCTAAGAAGCAGTGACTATTGTTAAAGGCTTCAGGATTCTTTCATTTTTGCAATCGTCCTTTCTCTACACATGTTCTTCTGCTGTGTAGACAATTGAACTTGAAAAGACTAGTTTCAGTGCTTTGAAAAAAGTGTGTTCTCTATTGCCGTTATGTACATTTAAAAGGTGATATAAGAGAAAAGAAGAATAAAAGTTCAGAACTCAATTTAAAACTCTCTTGTCACCGTGTTGAAACATGCTGAAGATGGATTGGCCATGATTAAAGGTGAAACAGTCCTTATCCCTACCATTTAATCATGTATTTAGTATAAATTAATCCTTATTTAATGAGGTCTGAGTCATTAGAACCAAGTTTGCATAGATACAGAACGACAGATATGTATAATTGGTGCTGTAAAACCCCAACTTTTATGTGTGAAATGAAGGTCAGAGCTAGAGACAGACACAGTTTTATTATTAAAGAGATGCCAAACTCCTTATTGATATACTGCCCAGGGTATTGCTGTGATAGTTTCATAGTTAAGGCTCTTGGGGATGTTGATAAAAATGTAAATGATTGCTTTTCTTGCAGTCATTGTAGAGAATGACACACTGTATGCACTGTAAACATAAACTTTAAGCAAAACAGAAAGTATTGCTTGCTGAGTCACTCAGTGCCCTTCCTCCTGGAGACAGAAACTTCTCATTGGGACAGGCACAGCAGTCTGTCCCATGGTCAATCACAGTCAAGAGGAAAAATTAAATAAATAGGAGGCTAGAGGGGAAATGACCTCTTCCTTTGAGTGTTTAGAATAACTTCTTTACAAAACATATTTTGCCTACAGCAAGAGAGAGGAAGACATGCCCCAGATTCAGAAAACTGCCCATGTTGTTGAGTAATTCGCTGTACACAGGCCTCTATGAACTTAGTCAAAACTATGTGTTTTCCGGTACAGCCAAGAGCAGGAGTTTTAGAACTTCCATGAGACACAGACAGTTAGTCATACACTTCTCTGGCTAATGTGGTGAGCTTAGCCATGAAGGTGCTTTGTCTGTGTTCAGCCAGGGGTCTTTTCAAGCACTCAGCATCTTTGCTGATATGATGGAGAGAAGCCTAGCAATGTGTCCTCCTCATGTTTCCCCTAAAGAAGATGACTAGGCTCTTGGTTTTGTGCCACAAGTTGCATTTTAAGAAGACTAGGGATTGTGGAGTGGTCTAATCGTGGTTTGGCTGTTCTTTAAATACCAAAGGAAAAAAAAGCAAGAAACAGAGAGGACTAATTCCTACCTTCAGAAACTGCTCTGTAAATGAGTTTCCCTGTCTATTCCAGGTAGCACATCTGTAGAAGCTAGGAAAGAACATTTATTTTAAGACCTGAACAGAAATAAGACAGATGTCATGGTTCAATTTAGTTTTACTTTCCCCAGGGATGTTACAAATTCCTCAAGACTTAGAGACATCAGCTAGAAAAAATTCCAAAACTATGTTTCAGACTTGAACTGGTCAAGGATCTTGAAAACTGATAATGTGGCTTAAATTCATGTAAAGAATCTGCTTATGAAAAGCAAAAGTAAAGCTGAAAAGTAGAAGCTGCCCACTCGAGTCATTGGTGAAAACCTGCACCAGAGGAATTGCTGATGGATACTTTTCCTTTGTTTCTTCCATGGATATGAAAAAAAAAGCCATTCTTGCCATTATTCTTACACTTCCAGTTAGAAAAAGGAAACAGATCAGCTTAATTTAAGTCCCTGAACGAATACATTTCCTTCTGCTAGTCTGCTTTTGACACAGACATAATTGGCGACTCTGGAGAAATCAGAACACTAGATAAACATGTGATCAACCTATTCATGGCTATCTAACTTAGTAATTAACTAAATGCCATGAGAAAGAAAAAGTGTGAGGAATATGCGAGTGTCAGTTTCATGCTAATTTTTTTCATACAATTGCTTTTTTTTTTTTGTACCTGAACGTCCAAGCACACAACTTAAACCAGAAAGAAATAGGAATATACCATCTCACCTTGAAATAAAAGCTAATTGTACACTATTTCAGTTATTGAAACCAAAAAAACTAGTGAGGAAAAAAACACTAATTAGTTTTCTTCACTTCTACTGCAGTTAAAAGCAGAAGTTTTGGTATTTTGTTTGTTTTTTTTTAAATTTCCTATTTCCTCCCACCAAGACAAAGTGATAAGGAAAACAATGAAGTATATAACTTTGTACACATTCCCTATCTCATTTAAATTCAGCTGTCAAAATATCAAAAAGGTTTTGAAGAGAAGACTTGTAGCCTTCATTCAAATATCCTACAAGTGCCACATTTAAATGGTATCACTATTCTAAATGATGCTCATAGGCCCAAAGTAATTTTTATGCAGCTCTTATCACTTCAGCTATTGTCATTGTTAAAGAAAGATGAAACCACCTTAGCTAATGGAGGCCAAATATTAAAAATACCAAAAAACTATTTTGCTGAGAGTAATGGCAAAAGTTGATCAGAGAATGATACTCAAATTACTTTCTCTCTAATAAAATGGGCAAAACTCCCTAAATTTTTAAATTAAAAAGATATATTTTATGTTATTGTGAAATACAGGCTTGAATGAAGCTTGGCATAACCATGTAAAACATCTAGAATCCACACTAGGTGTTAAGAATACCTTTATCTAGCTAAGGCCCAATATTTTAACATGATATTTGAAAAAAAATAAATAAATCCATAAACAACAACAATCCATGGCTTGTCTTTCTTCTGTCTGAAAGATGTTCACAAGTTGATAAAACATATAATGATGAACCTTGCAAATCCTCTGGCCTAAACAGGGATTTCTGTACTTGTAAGTAGGGTGCTGTGTTACTGCTGGAATAATGTGTGGGATTTTGGCTATACTGCCTACCCTTACACAGCTGCAAGATAAGAATATATAGCATAATCCTTCCCCAACAAAGGAGCACAACATGATTATTACTAGAAGAATAAATCAAGCCACCGCTCATCTCTCTTGTTAAGATTTTTACCTCATCTCATATCCAAGTTTCAGTTTCATAATATTGTAGCCTTCTGTTCTAAGGCTTTGCCTTTTGTTCATGTGTTTCAATTTGAGACAGAATCAATTTAATGACTTGATTACAGAGTCTAAGCCAGAAGTACTTCAGACAATACACTTGAGGAGAAGGGTGCAGAATTAAAATTTAGTCATCACCAAAACTGAGGGTGATTTACATGTCCAACTCAGCAACTCAGAGGAATGATGCAGTTTGGGAAGAGTGTCAGTCAGTTTTTATAAAAAATTGCTTTCCCAAGAATGATAAGAATGAAAGATCAAAGAAACCTGGGCATACATGTGTATGGTAAGTTTATACGGCATACATATGTTTGTACATACATATGCAGCATAAAATCCTCTCATACCTTCAGGTATAAATTATTTTATAGGAACAATTACTTTTTGCCAGTCCCCAAGTCCTTACATGCTTTCTCAAGAAATTATATTTGGTTTGTATTCTCCTTATGTAACAGGAAACAAACAATTATGGATACCCAATTACTATTTCAGGCACTGAAGTCTCCACTAGGAATCTGGTTCTGTTGGACTCTCCCTTAAGTCTCACTGCAGGACTTGCTGCTATGAGATTAATGGAGACAAGATTTCACTGTCATTGGTAACAGAGAGACAACTGAGGAGCCAGGGGCACATTCAGAATCTGTTTGAGATGGACCTAGACAATTCAGATCTGAGTCACGTTGTTATTCGCTCCCTTACGCACTGAATCATATGAATGACGAGCATACTTGCAAAGAAACTTGAAGCTGTCCAAGAAGGCAAAACCAACTTCACCAGGGTTACAAAAATGGGAGTAAGGTAGTAGTCTGATAGATTTGGAGGCAGAAAATGTGAGCTGTTCAAAATGACTGTCAGGTTAGTTAAGAACATCTAATAAATTGAAGAGAGCTTAGAAAACATGCAATATACAATTGCTGCAGGAGTGTGTAGTTCACACAAAAGCTAATATTCTGGTATACTATATCTTGTCAAGAAAGCATAGTGGAAAAAAGATTGTTTGCAAAGTGGCAGCTGATTGGGCAGATTTGATGCCAATGCTAGCCTGTCTTCAGTTGAAAGGAGTGGGGCTGGGAATGCCTGCCAGAGTCGCCCCATCCCTTCTGTCATGCAGCCTTGTGCAAAACCATTGTCAGTGCTGCCTTTTGATAACCTGCACTTCTCCATGCTGTGAAAAATGTAAAGAACGTTCTGCACTCACAATTCATTCTTCTCAATGCTTTAATGAGTGCAGAAGCAGAATGATCCTCACTATGCTATGGACTCTATTCACCATCCTTGGGGTGAGATATAATGAGATATAATGTAATTTCTCAGGTGCAGATTGCTTGCAAAATGCCCCGTGAAGCCTCTGAATGTTTGATTACTGAGGGAGTAGAGTCCTCTCCTCCTCACCATTTATATCTGGTATCACAGACATTGTCCGACTGCACAAAATAGATTCCTATGACACTGTATACAGGAAAATACTGTCTTTATTTGATTTACTTAGGAGCTCTCCTATAGAAGTGCTGAAATATTTGATTTTTAAGATGCATGAAGAGAAGGAAGAAACAAACAAGCATTCAAAAAAGGACTAAATTGAAGTTTCAGTCCTACTGGGATGTCCAAACAAATATTCCTATTGTCTATATAAAAAAAAAAATCCAAAACCCCCGAAAAACCCAAGAAAACCCAGGATAACTTTTCATTCCCACATTTCTCCTTAAAGAGAAGGGATGTGGTAGTTTCCACTCTGTTAGCTGAAACCAAAGCACTGGCAGGCTGATGAAGGGCCTGGAAATCCAGCTGTCTGGAAGTGGTTCATATGACCAAGTCACAGTGTCTAGTATACCAGTCCATGTGTCCTCAAGCTGTACTGGTACCTACCACGGTAACTCCATCCCCAGCTTCCGTTTAGAAGTTTAGAGAGGACAGAAGCCACCTCTTCTACAGCCCCCACCCCCAGTTATGTAACATCTTGTATGACTATTCTTTCCAGGGAAGCTGATAGTTGATTTCTACGTCATGACCAAGTATCATAGAAAACTGGGAACAGAGAAAGTAACTAATAAACATTAGACCCAGGCTGCTGTGAGAAACACCCATAACAAATTCACTTGCAACAGTGTTTGTTCCACAGAAACAGCATGCACCATGGAAGATGAAGTCAGCAGAGCATCCCTTCATCACAAGGATGAAGAAACTGATTCTTAAATGTGCTAAACATCCATAATTCACATCAATATCAGTGTAAATAAAATGTCATAGAGCAAGTAAGATTTGAAGGTAGTTCAGCCTTCTCGGGATTACACAGGTTTAATGAAGAAGTTAATTCTTGTATAAAAAATCAGGGCTTCTTAAAGAATAAGGCATGGATATTCTTCCAAAGATGTCGGAAGAAACCCTAATGATTGCAGTTCATCCCTCCCTGCTTTTACCTTTTAGCCAGGTTTAGAGCAGCTTTTATCAGAGAGAGGACTATTTCAAAAGAGCACTGGAGGTAACAGTGTGACGTAAAGTAATATAATTGAAGGAAATGGATAACTAGTCTTCGTCGATACTGATTTTCTTCTGCACTCTATAAGACATGACATAAAAAAAGTTCTCAATAACCACTTAATTTATTACTAGCCAAGCAACAGCCCTATTAAGTCCTCCAGTGAATGAAGTCCTGTCAATCAGAAATGCTCTTTTCTGCTAAAATTGGAGAACGCTGCAAAAAATCATCTATCTTGGTCCAAGGGAGCTGAAATTCTACTTATAAAGGTCGTATTTGACTTCAACATTGATCATGTTTTCTCTTGGTGCCAAGAGAGCCTTCAAATTGATATGCAGAGTCTATGATGACTTCTTGTCTGAGCTTCTAGTTTTGCCTAAGTGTTTTGTACTCTCCACACTAAACGCAAAAGTCTGACAAATCCTGAGTTGTTGTTTGTAGACAAATAACACTATCTGGCAACTGTTTAAAGGCAGACATCACCCCTTTTTTATTTTTTCTAATAATTATAAATTTGAAAGCAGAACATCTCAAGGACTGAGGACATTTACAGACAATCAAACAAAACAGTGTGCAGTTTCTTAAAGTTTCTTGGAACATGGATAGTGCACTCTTCATTCTCATTTAAATATGTTGAATGAGCTTTAAGGCACTTATGTCTACAAACTTAAATGCCACCGTCTCTCTCCTGAAAATTTCCTAAATTTGGAATGGCTGCAAATGTCCTTGGACTTCTCTCTCAGGCAATCTTATTGTAGCTGCTGAGCCATTTTTGTTAGGAGGGAATAGCAAAGGAAGGTAAAGTGTAAGTTGCACGGGGGCTTTCAAATCCACAGACACTTCTTTTCTTCAGAAAAGTTCCACAGAAAATAAGAGGGGTGTAACTTTTGATCCTTGAGAAGTGATTCTCAAATGCAAAATCACAAGTTTTGATTGCCTTTAAAAAGTATTAAAGTGATATCGAGTACACAGAAATGATAAAGTGACTGAATAATAAGGTAGAGTAGTCAAAGTACATGGACTGAGGTGGAGCTATTACCAGAATTATTATAATTAAGTATAATTATAATTGTATAATATAAATTATATATTGTAGATAGCTACAATACAGAGTTGTATTATGTATTATACAGTGCACAATCAATTATGCATCACATAATTCATTATAGCTATAAATATTTATTGCTTATTATTAATTGTTTTAGCCACATCCATCTTCTTTGACTAGCAGCACTAATTTTTTCCTCTGCAAGAATTTTAAAAAGTAGGCAATTTCTATTCAAAAGAGTCAACAATTGCCCTGTCCCTCATGGTGTACATCCTCCAATACACAGGTAGAAGTAATGCTGCCCAATTGGGAAATAAATGTACATTTAGGATGCTAAATATTATTAGAGAGGTTAAGCCAATATGCTGAAAGGTAGTGTGGCCAAGTTCGAGTCTGCAGATCATGCATAATGGCTTTCATTATCAGCTTTGCTGATTAATTATGCCCATGTATTTTTTACTACTCTGGGCCTCTGTTTCCAATCTGGATGCCAAATATAATGATACTGATCACTCTTACAAGGTAATTTTATGTGTGTGATAAAAGAAATCCAAGGTGACACTATTATTGTTGTTTTCCTTTTGAATCAGCTTTAAAGGAAGACCCCCACACAAATCAAATGAGCCCGTCCATTGAGACAAAGGTGTCTTAGCTAAAGCAGAAGCCACTGGATATTTCTGGAATTTTCTCTTCTTCTGTATTCTGGATATTAAGTATTAATGGTTCCCAGGTTTCACTGGTTAAACAAAATAGTTCAGCACTACTTGAAGAAACCATACCTCTGTTTTATATCTGTACGATATATTTTTATATGCTGAAAGTGTTAATTATAGCTGAAATAATTATAAATCACTTCTTAGCAGATAAATAACTCATCTGTTCAGAAGAAAATTAAATTACTTTGGAGGAATTTGGCCCCCTCCCTGTTTTTCAAAACACCTAATCTGACTAGTTCTCAAAGTTGGTGCTAAATAAAGACACATCTCTAATATGGCACTATTCCAGTTTGTACAACTGTTAATACTGTGGTGATTTCAACATGGCTTAATGAAAGGTATCCACCAATGCCACTCTTTCCCCTCCATAAACAGATAGAAGATAGAAAGCATAACAGCATGCTCACGGGTTGAGATAAGGACCAGGAGAGGTTTCTTACTACCATCTTTGACTTGCTTGGCCTTGGAGCCACCAAGGATTGGCTCTGCAGGACACGGACAGAGTTTCCGGCAGCTTCTCAGAGAAGCCAACCTTGAAATCCCCTCGCCACCAAAATTTGGGCATGCAGCCCCAATATAATGCTCTGAAGCATTTGGCAAAATATTTTATGCACACTTAAGTAGCTCTTCTTCTATACTTATTAGTCTAGTGGAGCATCCTGTAATACTCCAGTTATGAATTAAATTTGGTGGAATGCCATTTGAAATGGATGTGTAGCCAGCCACCTGAGACAGAAATGAAAACAAAAACAGTTGTCTCCTTCTATCTGTAGATGACTTCAGGACAGGGTTTTTATATAAAACTCTGGAAAAAGGTGGTAACAGAAGGGCTGTTGTTACCATAATATTTATAGCCATGTATATAAGTACTTATAACTTAAATATATTTATATCTATATATGTAGGCACACATGTTTCTGACCAGTAGTTGGATTTGATCTTAGAAGTCTTTTATAACCTTATTTATTCTATGATTCTATACTAATTAATATTTTTTAAATGTGAGAAAGTGTCACAGGCAGAATAACCATTCATCATTGTCAGTCCTACCTACAGCTTTTCATTCAACCATTTCCAGAGTGCATTCCATGGAATCATAAAATCAAAGAATACCCTAAATTGGAAGGGACTGCATCAGGATCATCAAAGTCCAACTCCTATTCCTGAACAGGACAGCCTGAATAATCACACCTTGTGCTGAGAGCATTGTCCAACTGTTTCTTGACCTCTGTTAGGTGTGGTGCTGTGACCACTTCACTGGGGAGCCTATTCCAGTGCCCAATCACCATCTGGATGAAGAACTTTCTCCTGACTTCCAACCTAAACTCCCCTTGACACAACTTCAGGCCATTCCTTCAGGTCCTGTCACTGATCACCACAGAGAAGAGATCAGTCCCTGCCCCTCCTCTTCTCCTCTCAAGGAAGTTATAACTGCAATGAGGTCTCCCCTCAGTCTCCTCCAGCTGAACAGACCAAGTGACCTCAGCCATTCCTCATACAGCTTCCCCTCAAGCCCCATTCACCATCTTTGTTTCCCTTCTTTGGACACTTTCTAACATCTTCATATTCTTCTTACATTGTGTTGCCCAAAAACTGCTCATAGGACTCAAGATGAGGCTGTCCCAGTGCAGAGCAGAGTGGGTCAATCCCCTCCCTCGCCCAACTCTCATGCACCCCAGGATACAGATAGCATTCCTGGCTGCCAGGGCACTCTGCTGACTCAGTGTGACAGTTCCTATGAACTGGGGAAGCCAGAGAGATTCTGATTTTAAGACATCCAGCAGAGATCTGAAGTACCACCTTTCCTGTGTTGTACAGAGCTATCTAACGTAACAAAAGTACCTTCCATACTGGAAATGGTGCTGCATTGCAGAGTACAGTTGTACACTGGAAATATAACTGTGTAGGAATGAATGAGTCTGTGTTGAGCATCATTCCTGTACTGCTAGACTACATCTTACATCTGATCAACATAGCTTTTAGCCAGCTCAGTAGTCTGGCATTATTAAGAGTATTTATAACCACACTAATACTGCACTGATTGGCAGCAGTTACACATCCCCCCCCGCCCTCCACGGAGAATAAATTTCTCTTTTGCTTCATTAAAAA
>VZRN01002993.1:744991-776714 GCA_013397935.1 Dasyornis broadbenti
TAAAAAAAAAAAAAAAAAAATTAAAATTGAAATGACCACAGTGAAACTAATGCAAGTTATGATAATGATACTGTCTGTCATCTGCGAAATCCAATTTCCAATTTATTTTTTTTTCTGAGACATAGTTCGTATGACTAAATAAATAATGCAAGTCCTGACTGGAATGCGATATAAAAGTTCCACTCTGCAAAATATATTCTCTCTCTGAAAATTCCTGGTTTTGGTCATAACCTTTTCTCCGTTCATACTTACAAGAAAAATAATCTACTTTACTCCTGCATTTTTCCCAACAAATTGATGAAAACATTATTTTGTTTCAGTATTTTTGGTTTCACACTCTCTAGAAAGATGGGAAATTATGCCATATTCAAACTGAGATATTAAGTAATTTTCAACATTGGGAAAAAGACACAAGCCCTGGAGTCCAGAAAAAAGCAAAAAAAAAAAAAAACCAGCAGTGTATATAAGGTTTTCTACTAATCGATAAATGAGAGGATAGATAAAATTCCTTTGGGATTTCAAACATTGTAAAAGTCTTGGTTAACGGTATCAACACAGGCTAATTATATTTCCTCTTTTTGCATTTTTTCTACATATAGTACACTGAAAAAAAGAAACTAAGGAACTCTTTGTTGCCATTCTGCTGAAAATACAGTTAATTTCTGTTTTGGTACAGTGTAAGATCCATGGTGTAATCGTCAGCACTGACATATGTGTGTGCCCTGTGCATCCGTAATGACCCAAGCAGTGCTTTTGCCTGCACTGCTCCACCTCTGCCAGCTGCCTGATGGATTCCTGCTGGCAGGAGTCCCTTTCCAGCTGCTTGGCACTGACCCTCATGGTTCAGTGGAAATAAGCCTTGGATGGTATATCCCCTAAATTCACACTGGCTGGTAGATACCTTCAGGGAGAGCACTCAGCTTTCAAAGACTATTTCTGCCTTTGGTCCTTGAAGGTGAATCATCCAAGCTACTGTCCTTTAGTGCTGAACTTGGAATAGCCAATTTATTCTCCATTTTTCATCTTCTGTCATTTTTAATTTATCAGTTAGATAGCAGATATTGTGAGTGCTCAAGTGAAAGTTTGGGAGTTAAGCCTGAGGATTTCCAAGGCCAAGAAAAAACACAATGCTGTTCTGCTAAATCACCCAGGGAAGCCAACTGAAACTGAAGAACTCATTACCTGACCCAACTTAAATTTTTGTGTTGCTTCCTTGAGCTAATTAACTTAGTGTCTTTAGAGATCATCTGAATAAAACATCAACCACAGCAATGAGAGCAAAAAGAAATTACTCTATGCACACACAGTTTATGGGTGTTCTCCTCCACTTTTAATACAGCTTTAGCCCAACCTTCTAAAAATTACAACTGTTATACAAGTGCATGCTGAACCATCTACTAATCTATTTTTGCTAAATAAAAAAAGAAAGAGGTCTGTCAAGCTTGTGTGTCTGTGTGTGTATGCATATAAGTAAAAGAAAACATTCAGCTGGTAATTTGGATTGGGGATTGTTTTTTAAAGATTATTGGCAGGCAAGCACACCACAAATGTGAAAATGTATGCCTCTGTGTTAATAGCTGCTGCTTTCATCAGCAGTGTCCAACTGGTTAACCAAAGAGTCAGGTACCTAGCAGGACAGCTGCCAGCTTTCATTAGTAGCTTGAGAAACTACATAAAGCAAGAACAGTTGCTGGAGTCAGGTGGTCTAGACAAAAACAGGCGAAAGGATAAGTGGATGTACCTCTTCTTTATGCTCTCTTTCTGATGTCATTTCACTTTGTTCAGTTTCACTCAACCAAGTACACCATGGTGCCTAAATAAGATGTTCTTTTCTTTACAGTGATATTGTAGGAAAAATTTCCTTAGAAGATGATTCCATGTTGTGTCAGAAAAAGTCATAGAATCATAGAATAGTTTGGGTTGAACGGGGCATTAAAAACAGCCGTATTTACATTTCAAGTGCCTTAGATGAGAAAAACATTGCTTATACATATCTGCGCTAGGAGTAAGTAAAAAAAGCATGGGGTAGACTGCATAAAAAACCAAAGTTCCATTTTCCTCAGGTTTTAGCCAACTGACTGCCATAAACTTCAAGAAGGATATTTCCTGACTTATTAGTCAAGTCCTACTTTTTCATTGTTGTTTTTGTTACTGTTTATTATTTTGTCTGGTTGCATTTTTTTTTTGTTGGTTTGGCTTTGTTTTTAATATGCTGTCACGAATAAAGTTTCCATAAAACCCAAGAGAAGTTGTAGCAGCAAATTCTGAGAGGTCTTCAATGGTCCAGTAAGCATGATAATCCTTTCGCTTATGGGGAAACAAATGACTCACAGTCTATTCCACAAATGAAGATCACCCTTGACCTAAGATAGCTCTTTCATTCTATCTGAAGAGTATCTATGTGTGTTTGAATAACACATGCACTATGGAGATCATAACTTCTTATAGGATAAACATAAAAAAAAGACACTCGTCTGCACAAATGTGAGAAATAATTTTATACAGGATGCCAGTACTAATGCAGGTAATGGATTTTCCTTCTATTTGTAGGATAAATAGCAAGGCAAGTAGCCATACAAATGATACATACAACCAGGGCCTTTTCAGAGTCTGCTCAGTGAGGCAGAAAACCTTTCAGTTTTGGCTGGTTGATGTGCACTTAGATTGCTGAACCTTGAACTCCGGGGAAATAAGAAGAGGAGAATGAAAGCAGAATTCAAGTGGCCTCCCTTCTGTTGAAGTGGCAGAGTCCATGAATCAAGCCTTTGACATCAATGAGAAGCTGAGGCATTGCACAAGCCTGATCAATCACAGAAAATAGAACAGTCACATCTAAATTCAATTTCAGAGCCTGATCTTTTATATTCCCCCAAAGCCTCTAATTGCAAACACACTTATTCCTTCATTTGCAGTAAATGTTCTCTTGTGAAAATCCTTGTACTCATCAGCTAGCTCCTAGATGTGATCTCAGTCTTGCAAAATAGTGCTGAAGCGAGATTTTCATAAATCTTACCCATCTAGCCTAATATCACAGGTCTTGTTCAATACCTTTCGGTTACAAATGTTTTTAACTTTATTTAAAAATGCTACTTAAGTTTTGGACGTGACAGGGAACAGAAGGAGTTCCTGCCTAATGTCCTGTGAGTGATGGAGATGGCTGTAGACAGCCTAAACTGAGTCGTGAGAAAAGGTGGAGCCTTGTTTCTTAAGAGTAGCTGTCCTGGAGCACAGAAGGAATTAAGCTATGCCACGCTAAGTTAAAGGAGGACAAGGGAGATAACTTACTCCATTCCCTTGCTCACCAGACTGAACTGGAGGTGAAGGGAGGGAAAAAAAACATTACCACCAATTCACACAGTGCCTTTATCCGATCCTAGGCCAGAACAGCTATCTACTGTTGAAGAAGTTATTGCATATGTATCAATACAAAAGTGACTCTTAAGACACCTTGATACTAGCAGAACTTTAGGTGAGAGATGTGAGGCTGGCAAAACAGAGGCAAGCTTAAAGTGGGATTACCATCAGGAATGCTGAGTTGTCTCTACTGGATCAGGAAGTCCACATTTGTCATTGTAGAGGAAAGTGGTGAAACTGCCACAAGATGCAAAGCAAAGTGTATGGTATTAGAACATTTCTCATTAATGTCTGTTCAAATGTAAACTAATTTTCTCTTTCCCATGTTTGTTGTGCCTTTTGATTGCTTTCTGCCTTCTCAGCTCTCAAACATTTTAGCATGAATGTCCTGTCCTGGGATGACGTTACCGGGCTGTTTTATTCCTTAACCATCTGCTTAATGCCCAGGGCTTATGTACCTTTAAAATGGACCCGGGGGTTGGGGCCGGAGCAGGGGTCAGTTGAACAGCCGGCCGGAGGGTCGGTTCAACCCAACCCGCACCTGCGGGTCACTTAAACGGCTTGGTCCAATGGCCTTGGGGATAAAAGGGCTCGATCCAATGGCTGGGGCAGACGTTTCTCCACCTGGCTGGGGGCAGACATCTCCCTCCTGGGTTTGGGGCAGACGGCTCTCCACCAGGCTTCGTGGGAGAGACAGCTGTTTGCTGGGCTTTGTGAGGGTTTTGTTTATTTCTCTTTTCCCCTTTTTTCTGTTTTCCCCCTTTGTTTTTCACAGTTTTATTCTGCATTAATAATTAGTTCTGTTTTTTTCACTTTCACCTGCCATTATTGATTTGTTTCATTGGTGGAGGGAAAGGGGGGAAAGGGGTGGCCCTTTTCCTTTGGGAGGAGGTGCTCATTCCAGAGTGTTTCCTCCCAAAACTTTGTCTCCAAATGGGGACAAATTAAAAACATGAGTGAAATGTAAGCTTCAGTCCTCACATATTTGAAATACCTGTTTGATTTTAAGAGTTAGTGTTCATTCCCTGATTGATATTGCCAGAACAATCTAATCATTGTGGGGTGAATAGGGGTGGGGGAAATCAGTGCCTTGTGACTTTGATAGATAAAAACTAAAAACCATTATATTGATATAATATGATAATTAAAACTGTTCCAAAATGACATTAAAGCTCTATGCACATAAAGAAAAACATGCATGAGAAAAATACAGATTTAAAGAGTAGAGATAAAAATACTATAACTGATTTGTGAGCAATTAAGAAGCTAATTGAAAAACAAAACTGTTAAATAAAGAATTAATTTAAATGTTTTCCAATTATTATAGAAGGAAACAAACATCAATTCAATGTACTAAAGGAGAAGAAAGATAATATATTAGTAAGATCTATTTTCTGACACACCACTTTCTAGCCTCTTTTATGACTTTTGGCTAGCAGCATTACATAAATTTTAGATATACACCGCCAAAATTTCAAGTACAGGCATCTCAGCTGTTGCTGCATTTTTCCTTATTGGCTTGTATGTCTGTCTTTGAAGATACCTTTCTCTGTGAGAAAAATGGCCAATCCCAAATGACTGGAATAGGAAATAATAATGAACTACTTGTAATTCCTATAAATCATTACAAATCCTGAACCTTATTCGACAAACTTGTTTATTCACTCAAATCCAGAAGCGTATGTGATGCTGCTCTGGAGCTTGTACACATTGTGACAAATCAGGATGCAAATAACAGAGCTTGCAGTAAAGTAATTCATTGTCAAAGTTAGAAGCACGAGAAAAATAAGAAATAAGCAACTGATATAACTTCATTCATTCCTGATGAATTCTGCATTCATCTACATTTTCACAAAGCACAACTGTTAGCTCAGCTCAGCCCTTTACAGAAATGCTAGTGGCACAGTCTAAACCAGCTGAACTTTATTATCAGGAGCATAAAGGGTCTCAGAACAAGATTTGCTGCTGCTGCTGCTTAGTAAAAAAACCCAACAGTCTTATCCCTTTTGCAACCCAAACCCCAAAGCATATACACGCACACAGAGAAGCATATCAGTCTGTGAGAGGAATATATTCTGATAAAAATGAGGATACATTACCTGAAAGTTGAAATAACCATTAAAAAAGGATATTTCTGGAGTTAGAAGGCACTACCAGGGAAAACATTAGAAAGAAATGACTAGGGAAAGGATAATTTACAGCTCTTCAAGGCTAACCAGTCCCAGGTCTCTAGATCATGTCATCATTACCATGTAAAGTCTACTGTGCAATTTTCATATTTGATCTTTATTATAATCATAAAGCAATTGCTATTATAATCATAAAGCAATTGTTCTTAGCTTTCACCTCTGTCACGTCACATTGTCATGTATGTGTAACAGGAAAATGTTGTGTAAGGAGATCTGATCACAAGGACCCTTTTAACACTGTCAAATGAAAGTTGGAAGCATAAAGTAGCCTGCACCTCTGCTTTGCCGTGGCTTTGAGGAAAACCGGAAACAGAAGTCTTTCCTGCCCTCCCTGGTCTCTGACAAAGAGTCAAGCCAAGTGACACCTCCAGAAAGTCAATCTAATTCAAAAAGGCTACACTCTGACATTCATGATTAACACAGCATCCATGTGGAGGAGACTTGACAGTTAGATGACTGGAGTGATCCTTTCAGAGAAACAAACAGTTCATTTTCAAATTATACTTCATTAGTTTAGAGAAGATTAATCAAATTGCAGATGGCAAATTGCAACTAAAGCTGCATAATCTTAGTGGAAGTACCAGTAAAACTTAATTTTCACTAAAACTACAAGTTTAGAGATGAATGGCTCCCTCCACACCTCAAACTGCAAGAAGATAATAAATTATTATAGCTTAGAGTCTTAAGGGAGGTTTAATGGGAGGCAGAGCAAAGATGTTTCAGGAACAAATGTATTTAGCTGTACTGTGCATTTTTTAAAATATACCAATCATGTTTGTAGGCCTCTTAAGGATGCAGGGATGATTCTGCACAGGGGTGGTAAGGCAATTTTTTGTTTATAGTCAAAACCAAAAACACTCCTCAAATTAGAAGATATTGAAAGGAAGGTAGAATTAAATCAAAGTTTTAAGAAATCATTGTTCAAGTACAGGACTCGTTTAGCATGCAAGAAGTCCAGCAGATATCAAGAAAGTTATTAGTAGGGTTCAAGAGCCTTGCCTCATAAATTCCCTTCTAGTAGTTACTTAATTATTAATACAGAAATTGACAACTTCAGTAACGGACAAAAGGCTTTCTTACAAAACAATGGTACTTAGATGGTTTGTGAAAGTATCATAAGGAGGGTTTTGAAATTCCGTCAAAAATTAAACAGAATCATAAGGATGGGCTATTCAAAATTAGTGCTTTTACCTTTTTATAATAAGAAATTTGGAAGGCTGGTTTTACCCCAATTTCAAGAAGGAAATTCCTCCTGCATTTTGCTGTGATATTCTACTAAATGGAAACATTAAACAAAAACTTTTTTCTATATCTGTGTAACTGTCTTTTCAATGGCTTGATCTTTTCTTACAGATTTCCACAGCCCATGATCCTATTTATATTTCCTGTGCAAGACCAAAGACATCTAAGTCGTCATATTGACCCTGCTGAGTCAATTCACTTTAGGAAAAGCAAAAGTATACAGAAACTAGAGTCCGCAAATTCTGATGACAGATAACACCCTAATAACTGATGACATGATAAATTGTTAATAATCCATCTGCATATCTGAAGACATAATAATGTAAAACAGTAGTGATATATCAAAAACATAAGAATTATTTTCTTTTTCTATTTGATGCAAGTATTTTGTCAATTTTTTGATAGATTTTTAAATCAAATTATTTGAATATTCTCTTCTGATGAGTTAAAAAATCTTCCTTGTCAAGCAGGCAGAAACCAAAGGAATAGGCAAAGCACAGTAAATGCAGAGAGGCTAACTGTAAGCACTGTATGACATTATGTTCATTCATGCTGACATTTCTGTTGGTCAAATGGCAACTTTGGAGTTCATGAAGTGAACTGACAGTGCTGTGCATGCTTTACACACACATCCCATTTGTTTTTAACAACATTGCTGCAAAAAAAGAGGAAAGTGAAAACCAGACATTCTTAGCATTCAGGCAAACCAAATAAAAGCCCAAAACAAACACAACCACCCTGCCAATAAACCAATAAAACAAAAAACCAAAATCAACTCAAAACAAAACAAAAAACCAAACCCCTAAAAAACAAATCAAAAAACCAAAACCTAAAAAGAACCCGCAGCAAGTCTCACCAGGGAGAACTGATTCATTATGTCAGCTCCTCAGGGGTTTCTAGAACAGATTTGGCAGGGCAGTGACTTTCTGACATGACTCAGGTTGTCGAGCCAGTGATCAACTGATTTGTGTTGTGGCAGTTTTCTACAGTTCAGTTCCAGGAAATGAGATTATTTCTGTTCAGCAGGAAAAAACAAGGCAGTGGCTGGGTCAGAGAATGGAGCAGACATGAAGACATAAGGAAAACTAGTGATCAAGTGATGGCTTTTGTAGCCACATTTCTGACCAAAGAGTTCTAACTTATGGTCCAAATACCCTTCCCTTACATGGGATCCACAATGCCTTTTCAAGGAGATTAATTCAAAAATGAAAGCGGAGATATCATGTTTTAGGAAGATAAATTTTAACAATATCCTTATACGTCTTTAGTCTATGATGAAATTACGAAAGAGCCAGTAAAAATCTGAACCCAAACTAAATTTTAAAAAGAGAAAATTATGTGAAATAAAGACAACGGGTGAAGAAGACATTGGTGCAGATGCACTAAAATCTACAATAATGGTAGCACACAGAAAGTTTTGTTTGGAGAACCCATTAATTTCCACTTAAGAGCTTTAAATATGAGTCAGCTGAGATGCACAGCATATCCTAGAAACAGTAGAACTTTATCCTCTCCAGGTGAACTAGAAGAGTGTATCTTGAATGGCTTGTCTAAAACTTAATGAGGCAGCTGGAGAAGAACCTCTGTTTGAAATTCTGGAAGTATTGACACAAACCAACTTCAAAAAGGGCTGAATTCAATCTACCTATTAAGTCATGTCAGGTTCTTAAATACAACATCTATGGTACTATTCAGCTGCTTAAAAGGTTATTGAGTATTACAGATAATATATGAAATTCTGTATTCCTTCTTATTCCCTCTCATACTATTCACCTTGTGTTCAACTGTATGTTGAGCATGTGGACTTGACTGGGAATGGCATATATGCAATGTACCATAATTCTGTCCTGTAGATTGCACCACATTTGATTTACTCACTCAAGCAGTATTTCTAATCTTTTCAAATCCCCATGAAGAGATGGAGCAAATCTCAAAAAACAGAGTCAGTTCTATGATTACTACTCTTGGAAATTTCTGTTTAACCATGCAAAACTATATCCATGTAGAACCCTTGCAAGTGGCAAAATTTCAAATGTAAAAGTGAGGACACATTTACTCTAGTGCACCAACTTCATCTCCTGTTGCAAGAGATTATCTGTCAGCAGCTGATGTGGACACATACCCTTCACTAAGGAATATTTTTCTATTTTACGTGGGAGAGAATGTTCATTTCTTAATAGTAGGAAGGGATCACTGTCATTTTACTCCTAGAACTATTGCCATACCCAAGGTGATATATCACTCAGTTTTTATATTACAATAGATTCAAGGGTTGCATTTGCTTGCAAGTATCATATTTCATAGTTGAAAGATAGTAGAATTGATGTTTTCCCTGTAGAGTAGTTCTTAATACTTTGTAGAGGCTTGACTTTCAGAGGTTTTGTGAATGCTACTGAAAGCATTGTGATGAAAGAGGTATCCCATGACACTGGAAGAATCATTCACAAGAGTCAAAAATTGAATTGAAATGGAGGGTAAAGAATTTAAAGCACAAAGCTTGCAACTCCTTTACTTACTAAGACTTTTCCATAGTACAATAAAAATAAAAGTTATTTTGCATTTGCATAAGACCTCTCTGTCTAAGTCATTTAGATTTTAACTAAAACAAAAGTCCATGGAAAGTGGGGGAAATCCACTGCCAGGATTAATATCTTAGTATTATATCTATTAGTAGTATTTCTATTGTTTTGCTTTGCTGAAGGCAAGTCTTCAAATTGTATGTGATTTACAGTGGCTGATCTTTGAGTAATAAAGAATAAGCCAGATGAACATAATGATGAAATACCATGGAGGGAATCAAGCACTTACACAAGCCAGCAGGACCCTCAGGAGGTTCTAGCCCTAACCCCTGTTCAGAACAGGTTCAGCCATGGGGTCTAACTTGGCTGGAAGGAGGTTGGAAATCCTCCAAGGAGAAAAGCAGCACCACCTCCCCATGCTCTGGCCTTGATGTCTAGTTGTCCTTGCGGAGAAAAAACTTCTCTTAAACCTTAAAACTTCTCCTGTTTTGGTCAGTGTCCCTCATTCTCCCACCAGAAATCACTGTGATGTCCTCATCCCCATCCCTGTGATCCATTTCGCTGTGTACCGGGGTGCAGTCAGGTGCTGTTAAGCCATATCTGCTCCCACTGAACCAGTCTCACAGCCTCCCTTTGGAGGGTGAGTGTTCCAAGACTGATGTCCCAGTGAGAAACTCCAATGTGTTGATGTTTTTCCGGCTCTCTGGCCTAATCTGGATGATGTTTCACCCTTGGTCGAGCCATGTTGAAAGGTCCCCATCAGATACTTCATTCTCACATGCCCACAGATGTACACCAAGAGGACTTTGTCTGGGAGTGTTCTTTCATCTGTAGTGAGGCTGTGTTGTCCACTTAGTCCGTGGCACTCCGGCCAGCTCTCAGAGGGCTAACATGCTTAAATGACTCAATTAATATGTTTGGAAAAAATAGGTAAGTTTCTTCATTAGAACTGACAAAGAAGCAGCAAGTTTCAATCTAAGAACAGGTGAAAAGCAATGGGCCTAAGTTGAACCTAATTAAGTTCATTAGTTGAACAAGTAGAGGGAAAAAGGGTAATTAGCACCACTCCACTAGCAACGTTCTTGACACCGGATAATTAGACCTTTGGAAAAGTACCACAGAGCAGTACAATGCTACAACTATGCATTTTTTCAGGCTAACATAGAAGGACCCACATAATGGAGTCATCAGTGTAATGATTTCCCAGAGAACATGAGAGGAAGTTTGTTGGAAGTGGAAAGTTTGTTGGAAGTTTGTTGGAAGTGGAAAGATGTGTTTGTTCTTAAAAGATGCTTCTAACACTTACACTGTACAACAGGAACAAAAGCCCAAAAATACTACTTTAATATGCATTTGCAATCTAACTGTATAATCTGTTTTATAACAGGGGCATGAAGAACTTTCTCATTTTGGGGGAAGGTGGAACAGGAATGTGCTTTTGCACACTTTTAGTGTTTATATGACATCTATAAAATAAGTATGAGCAGTAATATTGTCAAATTCTTCTCAGACCAACTTTCAATAGAAAAAAAATCCTTAAATAAAATTTGAAGGCAGGCCAAGCAACAGACAGGATAAATGCCAATCTGTAAATGCTGTGTTTCTATTTCTCAGTTACTTGGAACATTGTCTGGCATTGGGGCCTATTTATTAGGGTAAGGCTTGAAGCAGAATATATATTAGTTTACTGTTACAAAGGAATGTTGCATTGCTTACAGGCTATTTTCCCCTTGAGTGTCATAATGACTTTTTACCTGTATTAAATCCTTGTGTTTTTGTAATGAAATGCATGCTCTTGTGCCTTAATGAGACCTCAAATATAATTTATAATCAAACATTACGAATCTGCAATTGCTACATTCCCTATTCACCCATACCAGCTTCCAATATACAACACAATTTCTGGTGGATGTGTCGCTCCAGCCTACTGGAGTTGAAGTACTTGTAATTGTCAGTCTTATCTTCCTTAGAACCTGATGGAAGTGTAGGTGTTTGTTTCTCAAGTTCCTTATATTAAAACAAAAAGGACCAAAACTTCTAGCTAGGTAAGGTTGAATGTTGTCAGTAGATAAAGGAGAAAAGGAAAGAAACAGTGATTGCATGATGATTCCAAATGTCCTCCACAATAATTGCTAGAACTGCTATGTTTTGGTTTAATCCATACAGGTTTCCACTGGCATTAAGGGAGAGCTTCTCATTGATTTCGACAGTACCATGGCTAATATCTAATTTGATGGATGTGTTTCTGACTACAGTTTCCTTGTTTGTACACTGAACATAAACCAGTGTGACAGTGTAAACCAATGTAAATTGGAACTCAGAGTGGCACAGCTGATTAATTAGACATTGCCATGAAGTTTGAACAGCTGAGAATAACCTAGTATCTCTTTTCTGTATCTAGTTTGTGTACTGTATCTAGTTATCTTACTGTATCTAGTTTTAATTAGACATTGTCATGGAGTTTGAACAGCTAAAAATAACCTAGTATCTCTTTACTGTATCTAGTCATCCAATCGCATACATATTTTGTCTATTTCAACAAAACTTGGTTTAAGATCGCTTAATAAAAATGCTTCAGGTCTTTAAAGCTTTTCTGATGTTGGTGGATCTCACTCTAAGTTTTCTGTATAGCAGATATTCCCTTGAACATGTTTTATCTCAAGCTATGTTACTGTATGCCATATTTTAGAAATATCATCTACCTACACTGACGGAAATCAAAATCTCCCATAACCTATGGTGGTTGTATCTGTGAATTACTGTAGCTAGAAATATTTTCTGTCACTTCATTATAAATAAGGAAAATCAGTTAGATAAGCTATATCACTGTGAATAAATTAGGAGCAGTAGAGATGATTGATCAGAGTCTCATCTTTTATCTGTGTGAAAAGGATAGAGGGCTATGCCATAAGTCAACTTACTTTACACCTTAGTGAATAACTTTATTCTTGTCTCTTTTTCTTTCTGTGTACATAGCAATATGTAGTTAATGTACAACAAATCACTATTTTCAAATAGGATCTGTGAATCTAAATGCTTCAAACAGGCACAGGGGCATATTTATTCCAAAGAGTGAATCCACAATGACACCGCTAATGAGTATGTCCTTGAAGGACTTAGGCTGCATTTATGCATACATAATTTGGTTACGATGGATTCATTAAGGAAAGGCAGAGATGTCCATATTACCTGAAGCCTATTTGAAGGGAACATCTGTTTTGCTAAACGGAGAGCATTTGTGAAATGAGAATGAGCAAGAGACCTCATCTTTGCACACGGAAAGAGAAAAAGGAAGAAGGACTTAAGAGAGAACTGTTAAGTGCTGACATCTGCTGACCTGATCTGGTGCAAGAAAATAACCACACAGAAAGATGCACGTTTTCTGGGCTGCCTGTACCAACCCATACAAGTATGAATATTCACCATGCTGTTAGAATCTATAGAAATTAAAATGAGGACATTTTTCCCTATGCCGTGTTCATCTCCAATACTTTCTAATATTTCTCAGGTAATCCGTACCTGCTCATTTGTTCAATTGTACAATTATTTCAGCATTCAGAGAGAGGCAAAGACAAAGATTTCATGCAGCTGTTCTGATCATCAGAAAAGTCCAAGCTGTGGAAACTTTTGATTCATCAGATAAAAGTTCAACATTCCTGCATTATAAGCTTGTCTTTCTTATATTAATCCTTCTAACAATAGAAACAAGAAAGAACTTCTTATCCACTCTCCACCATTGAAACAAAAGATTCCAGTATGAAGCAGCACACTTTTTAGGGAGAAATTGGTTATACTCGTGTACTGTATTTTGTGTTATTTTACCACTTTTCCAAAAGTAAAAAAATTCTGGTTTTCAGTTCTGAACAGATCTTAATGAAGTGCCATGTCTGATTTACATCATCCACTGCAAAATTTTAATATTTTCCTGTGGGAAAGTAAGAAAGAGTTAAAGTTTCCCAGTTCTGCCTTACAGATTCCTTCATGTTCAGACAGCAAATCACCAAGGGAGGGCTAACCTCGTGAAAACCTCTTGTTATACTGTGTCCATTACGATTCATTTTGTGAAGCTAAGGAAGGTGTAAGATATCCCACTGCTTTTCCTCTCTGCTTTATTGAGACAGTGGATGAGTCTTTCATGTTTTCATGGCTATTATTGTTAGCATAATGTTATTTGCATATATACCAGAGCTCAGATTTTTAATTAAAAATAGGTCCTCAGCAGCAGGACAAGCACCCTATGAATGTAAAAAATTATTTCTTGATTGTATATTTTAATCATGTGTCTACCTGAAGCATGACAGGAAATACATAAATACTCTGTATCTCTTCTTCATTAGAATTAAAAACATTGCACAAATTAAGCATGAGTCATAAGTATAAGAGTACAAGGGATGAAAATTGCAGAGCCTCTGCAGGTTGATCATGAACAGCTGAGGATCTGCTGTTACAGTCTCAAGCTTTCCCTCAATATCATCTCCCATCCATTAGGCACTTAGACTGAGAGGTAAAAGTAGAATATAGGCAGGGACTAAAGGCAGTGGTGTTTGTTTTACAGGTAGAATAAAATAAATAGAAGAACAGTTTGATCAATATACTAGAAAAAAGATCAAAACCTCCAAACCTCCAAATTGAAGAACTTTAATTTAGTTTATGAATTCCACACAAAATGAAGACAAATAGATATATTGCTTTTCCTGTTCTACTTAATGTTTCATCACTCCCTCAATATCAATATGCTGTCCTAAAAATAAATTATATATAAGTAAGATGAAGTGGAAAGTGAAATTTGTATTTAATAGCTACAGATCATGGTAGTGTTTCTGGCTAATAAAACGAAAGAGTTATTGGGGAACCCAAGTAAATATGCACTTCTTATTAGATTAACTTCTCATGTGTTTCCAACATGAATGTATATCATAAACATGCAACTGTATTTTGGTGATGGCAAGTCCACTGCATTACTCACTGCTAAATACAATTACAGAATAAAACCTGAAATAATTCTGAATATTACCTAGCTGAATTTTAAATAAAATAGACATTACGTAGAGAAATAGAGTGGTGGGGAATGGAGATAGGTGATAGCTGTAATTTACCGCAACTTCTTAGTGGTTTGTTTCCCAGTTTGTTCCAACCCCCCTATCCTTATTTCTTAAAATTCAGATGTGGAAAGCAATAATGTAAAATTGGTCTTCCTCTTAAGGTTGGCAACAAAATTGAGACTTTTAATGTCAACTATCAGCCATCATACTATTTTTTTCTTTTCTAGAGCATGTCCTCCTGCTTGAAAATATTAATTCCTTTTCTTTCCCCCTGAAAGAACTGAGAGACAACTTCCCCATTTTGTTAAGGAAAAGTCCCCTTCAAATAGCTGACTGGATAGAACTGATTGAAATTGGTTTCCTCTTCTAACTTGCTGCTTTTTAATCTGTGCACATTCCTTTTATGTGATGAGAATATTGGTCAGTGAATTGATCAATTATTGACTGAAAAGTGAATTTCAAACCTACAGGACTTTTATTTCTTTCATCTTATAGTCAAGATATATACTTCCTCCTGTTAGATACACTACTGCAAGGATGGAAAGCCAAGGAAAATCATCAATAAATGAAAAACTTTTGTTTCATGGACTGAAAGGCACAGCAGACTTCTGTTAAAAACACTGTGAAAGGCATAACTGTACATAGAGAAAATGTTTCCATTAGGCACCTGGGGCTAGCTGCCTCAGGCCTTTGCTAAGCAGTCAAACATCATCTCTCATTTGGGAAGCTCCCCCTGTATTCTCAGCTGTGATTCTGATCACTGTGCAGTCACCTTCTTGAAAAGCTGTTTTTTCCTGTTATCTGTTCCGTATTCTTCTGAAGTTCACTCACTTTGTGATTGGCATCTCACGCCTGTAACATCACTTCTACATCAATAGGCTCTTAGCACTAGACTAGCCAATGCCATGGTCTCAAACCCTCTGCAAAAAGAAAAGTGTACCCCACCCCCGCCAAGCTTTTATATTCCTTTTTTCTCCTCAGAGTGCACCACTGATTCTCAAAGGAGTCTTAAATCTAATGACTTCAAAATGCTAAGAGAGGAGAAAGCAAAGACTCCATAAAGCAAAGTTCTTCTGAAGCAGTGGTGGATAAAACACTTGATCTTTTTTTTCAAACCTGGCATACATAACTATACAGAAGTTGTTTAACTTGGGCTGCAATAGTAAAAAGAATAAAAGGAAAAAAAAAAAAAAAAGGAAAAAAAGAAAAAAAAGAAAATTAAACTCCAGGACTGGTTAATGTTATGTTAGCAGCATTACTGAAATTGAGTGAACTCACAGGAAGCCTAATAAACAAGTTGAATTGCAAAAAGCAAGCAAGCAGAATTCTACCTAGAATTACAGGAAAATGATAAAAGCTTTTTAGAAGCACTTTAGTATAGCATACATTACAAGCAGGACCAGATTTTTTACCATTTGAATTCTAAATAATACATGAATCATTGGTTTATCAAACTGTTCAGGGAAGAAGCTCCAAAATGAACAATTGCAGATTAAGACCCAAGGTTAGAAAAGAATTGTACATACTCAGCTGCACAAGTATTTCAGGGATGAAGATGACTGAAAGTACAGGATTGATAGGCAAAAATTCAAGTTCCCAACAAGCTAGCAAATGATTTTGATTAGAAATATTGATTTGAGTAAATATACTTGTTAAATGGATTAAATTCTTAATGTCAGGAACCGCAAAGTTTTCAGATCCATCCGTTTCACCTGCAGAAGATGACACAGGTCCTAATTGTCTGTGCAATCAGGGGTTGAGACTGCAATACTCACCTTCTCAGGCCTGCTCTGCTGGTGTGGTATGATCCTCAGCCATCAGAGATGGCAATGCAGGTGACAGACCTTGCATCACATCTGGGCTCTTCAGCTTTGGAGTATTCAGCCTTACTCACCCCAGATTTTTGGTGTACTTGACCATGGTTTTTTGTTTGGTTTAGTTCGGTTTGGTTTGGCTTGGCTTGGCTTGGCTTGGCTTGGCTTGGCTTGGTTTGGTTTGGTTTGGTTTGGATTTTTTGGGGGTTCTGTTTTTCCTAAGACTGAATGTAAACAAGATGTAAATGGACCAAACCAGTTGCACTTACATATCTGGCAAGGGAGAAAAAAATCTCAAATCTTTTTTTTTCAATGAATATTAGGGCAAATATTACAGTATTACTTCTTCAATGTCCAAAGTGCTTTTCATTTTCACAAACAAGAGAGTAAGCACCAATTACATGGGATAGAGTCTTTTCTTCAGAGGTTTTACAACTGTGTAAGACCAGTAAAAGAGCAAATGTAATGGCAAGGAGTAATTTTGCTATTTTGAAAAACTGCTGTAAAGATATTATTTCTGTAAGAAAATCAACTCTGAATTTGTAAAATAGAACAGATCAAAGGAAAGTTTATCCCCCATTTTTTTTCAAACAAGAGGCAGACTATAATTTTTCATTAAATCTTATTTAGTGATCAGGAAAGCTGTAAGAACAATATATTTGCAAAATTTTATACAATATTTTTAAAATAGCAGTAAGTCTTCAAAAAGTGTTCATGATGCGGACAACATCTTCATATATTATGTAAACCAAAATTTACTTGCTTTGGAAATTGAGAAGGAATTTTAGGTATGTGTGGAATGTATTTTACCCCATCTTTTCTTGCAGCTGAACTATTTTTAGTGCCATTTCTATTACACATGCCTCTCACAAACATTGTCAGCACTGGTTAAGCTTTTCATTGTAGACAAAGCTCAGCAGTGTTAACAAAACTAAGACTTTTCTTCTCTGATAAATGAGCTCACTGCCGGCTATCCTATATATATCCCATTATTCTCTACTAGGAAGCAATAGATCAGCAGAAGTAGTTATTTTCTACATGAAATTTCTTAAAGCAGTGAAAAAGAAATCTTCAGTATATCTTAATTACTTTTGGATTTTTATTTTATATACTGATAAGAGAAATTAATTCTGACATTTGGAGAACTTCACAGGAAGTTATCTCAATATAGCCATCATTAAAAGCACTAACGTGAATAATCCTTACTAAGCAGAAAATGATACAGATTTTTGAGACTGGAATTTTGACAAACAAGCAAAACCTGTTCACTGGCAAATAGCTTTAGACAGTGAATTTAATGAGGAGTTTCAAATTAAGTAGACTCTAAGGTTTATAGAACAAGGATGATATTGCTGAGGTTCATTTTTTAATCAGTGGGGACTCAAACTGAAATATATTAATGTTATATATATCTTTCAAAGAAAGCTTATAATGGCATTTCATAAAAGCATGGTTTCAACACAGATTTCATCTCCTTTTTTCCCCTCTTTGAAAGATCCCTCAAAGACTGGAGAAACCATGCAGTTCCTGGAATGAACTGGCATTTTGTGTGGGCTCTTTCTACAATATGTTGTCTGACTGGGTCTCTATTATACGCTGAAAAAATGAACAAGACTTAAAACTCGACTTTAGCATATAAGCCTGGGTTATGTTCCAATAGATTCAAAGTGTTTTCTTATTTTATAATGTCCTTGTGCTAGAACTTGTAATTTGCTGTATTATTTATTACTGCATTTTATTAAAATACTAAATCTGTAAATAAATATTTCGATGACACACTATTATTCATATAAACTTGACACAGTGTGATTGGAGACACAAAAAAGCTATGTTGTTCTACACGTGCTTCTTTTGCCCCCCACCATCTGACTAGCAGTGCTCTTAAAGCAAAAGGATAGGCAGTGAGGAGCTGGATGCTCAATCTCAGACAAAGATGGGAGCAGCACAGAGGTGGTGTTTGGAAGTTTACTTGCTTAAGTTAGATATTAAGTTGAGTTAGTAAAACCATGTGTCTCATGTGACTGGTGGGAGGCCATTCATCTTGACACTTACTCAGCTTGGGAAATGGTTTTGATCTTTTTAAATGATCAGTTAAGAGACAGTTTGGTCATCCCCTTTTGTAGCCAGCGATCAATCACTGATGCAGGACTAAGAGAAAGCTTGGGCAAGCAAACAAAGAGGATAAATCAACAAGAATTATCAAGAAGTCTGGCAACAGGATTTATCAAGAATGAATGAAAGAACAATAAAAAAGACAAAAGAAATTAAGGTTTCTTGCTGGAGAACAGCAACATCTTGTTTCTTACCCAGAGCTTAACTTTACATGTATTTCATCTCTCTACATCTACCCTATATGGCTCTACAGGAAGACAGCAAATTTGTCTCATTAAGGGCTACAAATTCTGGAGTGATGTTATAACATTTGAAGTATCATATTTAATCTCCAGCAGTTAGCAAATAAACCAATTAAATTTAAGTTATTTAGTATCAAAGATAGCCAGCAGAGTATGTAGCTATTTTGGGTTCAAATTATTGTGAACAGGTGGACTTTTCTACCTGCATTTGTAGTTTTTATAAGTATTCTGCAGGGAAAAAGATAATTATGTGTCTTACAAATCCTGAACAATGATTTTGTCTAGAGCAGCATGCTGCAAGCAAACAATTTTTCTTCAAAACTTCATCTGACTTCTGAAAGAAAAAGAGTCTGCAAAATATGGGATAGAAGGACTTTGGAATACCCTATTGATAATGGCAAAGATTTCCACATCATACATGATTTTTAATGTCTGAATTATTTTAACACATAATGTAAGATAATAATAAATATATCTAATTTTCTGAAAGCTCTGATACTCATCTAGCAAAAATCCTGGTGTAACTTCATAAAGCGTAACTAGGAGCCAACATACACAATTGGTACTTAACAGGTACAAAGCAAGCAAAGGAAGTGGTTGTTTCCAGAATATGAAAACAACCAAGGTCATGAAAGCCTTCTCACCAGATGTTATGGCTAATCATAGGTTTACACTGCTTCAAAGCAAGACTGAAAAAAATATTGAAAAGAAATCCTTGATGAGTTGCTAAAAAAATAAGGAATATCTCCAACTCATAGTCTTCCTTCTTGGAGGCTGGGCAAATAGTCAGGGAAACATTGTACATAATTGTTCAGAATCTATTTTCTTCTTGAAAAAGTATTTTTTTGCTTATCACTAGGAACGGAGTGCTGGGGCAGGGGGACCTTCAATTTGACTTTGTATATCTATTCTTACTGTCTCACATTTGAAAAAAAAGTTTTCCTGACTTTTTCTGCATTGAAATGCTATTCTTCTTCTATTAGATTCTTCACAAGATTAACTTGGCCATCAGAGTCCGATCATATTTGTTGTGGTTTGACCCTGGCCAAATGCCAGGCACCTACAACATCTACTCATTCGCTCTCCCCTCCTCTTCACACAGGAGATATCTTTGTGCCTCCCCCCAGCGAAACCTGGGCCAAGCAAAACCAACACATTATGTTACTGCCGTTGCCCTTTATTTCATATGGAAACTACAGGGCTCATGGAAGTTTATTTGTATAACAAAGAGATATTCCCTGTTCTGGATGATGTGTTGTGCGGAGGAATCCAACGTGATAGGGTAGTATCACATATAAGTGACCTCATTGTTGCCATGAAGTTGACAAGGTATTCATACCTTGCCACTGGAAAGCAACAATAGCTGCAACCTATGTGCTTCACTAGAAATTAGGCTAATCTCAAGCAACTTTTTTTTTTTTTTTGGTAAATTGTGGAAATGTTTTGCACATGTTGTTTTATTTCTCGAGATAGTGCATTATGTAGAGTGAACTTCCTTTCCATCCAACAGCTGATTACAAATCCTTAGATAAGTTTGAAATAATGCAAACAATCTGCACATGCAGACCCACATGCAGAATTCTCAAAAAATTAGCAGTTTTGTTTGCCAGTCTAAATATCTACACATTGTTGTATACACACAGTTGTCTGTGTATATTGGCTTATACATCTTCAAATTTTTTCTATTGAATGGTGGCTAATCTTAACTTCACTTCATCTTGCATTATGACGTAAACATAAAACCAGAAAACAGCATGAAATTTTCTCATCACAATTGAGAATATTATCCTACAGGAGAAAGGAGTCTTCACTTGCTCCTCTAACACAATTTTCACAAAACACAGACATAGATATTAGTAAAACATTGCATTTACACATCATAGTCACATGTACACATCATAGTTACATTTAACAACTTTTAGATTTTTTTTTTCCATCTCTATCTGCTAAACAGATTCTAAATTTTGTTTTGGTTTTCCTACAAATGTAATAAAAATTTAAAAATCAAACTGATCTTGACTTGATAGGGAAGTTGCCAAGCATGGAATTTAGTCATAAGAGAGACAATATGAAATAACTGCCCCCTTCAAATTTTCAAACAGTGCAACTCTACATGAATAGATAAAAGAAATAATTGCTAGAAGAACAGCTACTCAGAAAGCATTTTTAACAATATATGGATGTGTCAATAATTCTCAACTGCTGTCAGAATAAATTTTCTCTTGAAAAATGGCTCTATTTAAAAGGAATTCTTGTTTTTCAGTTTTTAATGCAGTAAGCATCACATGAAAAGAAAGTGAAGGGCAGACATTGAAGATTGATGAGCTTGAGAGCAGTCCAAAAATTATTTCAATATCTAGGTGGTTAAACTTATTGTAGGTTCCATTAAGACAAATCATTGTCTAATATTCTATTCCTTGCATATACGTCTTTTGGCTGTCATCCAAACAAGAACGGCATTACTCTGCATTGACCTGGTTTATTGTACAGTGGAAAGAGACACAAAATCTCCCCATCTCTAAAAGTATTTTCCACATGGAATGCTTCATGCCTACATATGCCTAAAAAGATAATTACAGTAGGTTGAGCCTATATTGTTTTGGCTCTGTACTTATCTTTGCATGAAACATTTAACCTTCTCAGAAAGAGGCAACTCTGGATTGGTATAATTAAGTATGCAAATGAGGCACAGCTGTGAACAGCAGACCTGAAAGTGGACAGGTCATCTGCAGAACTATTTTAGCTGTGAAGACTCTGCTTCAGATCCTGGCTTAGAGAGAGTCTGTAAAGCCCATTGCCAGCACTGGATTCACCACGATGGCATACTAGTGTTCTCAGGGGCTGGAAAGGTGTCCACGTGGTCTAGGAGACTTGTTTTACACCACAGGAAAACAAATGTCATCTTACAGAGGAGAAGACCTCACTCACTGATGTATAGAGTAACCTTGTACCTGTCAATTTATGTGGCAAGAGGCGTTAATCTTCCTCTCATTAGCCTACAAATCCATTCAGCAATCAATTATTATAGAAATATTTAAATACTTTAAGACCCTAGCTAAGAGATTATCAGGTGTACATTTGTGCAAAACATACAAGTTGGCTCCATGGTTTCAGGATCTCATGGGAGACTATTTCCAGATGTGTAAGTCAAACCCAGATGATGAACTTCAGAATAGTTGCATGTAAATCTTTCATGTATTTCTGAGAAGGTCCAAAGGCACAGACTAAAATACCTTTGTAAAATAAAAATATCTACATAAAAAAATGTTTCTTCTTCCACCCCAGTGTGCTCTGTGTAGCTCCAGAGATAAATCACAACCATGTGGGTTATTCCCATGAGGTAATTCATAAAAGAGGTAGAGCTAGCTTGCCATTACTGAGGTCATAGAAAGGAAACTAAATGGTTTTCCCTTCCTATAAGAGCCAGACTTTCCCTCATGCCACCAGCAATACACTCAGTATTATGCCATGCCAATCCCAGAAGTAAATTATCTATTTGCTCCAGTATATCTGGTAACTGGTTTCAGGTTTTCAGGTAGCTTTCAGCTAATTGTCACAAGACAGACCACAAGTGAAGATGTAGAGCTGAAAAAAAAATATCAAAAAGGATTTTCTCTACTTTGGGGGCTGGATGGGCAGGGAAATGAAGGGAAACTAAAATGCATACAGATAAAACTAGACCATTATAAAAGCAGCTAAGCAATTCTTGTTCTTCTGTGCAAATAATTGTTCTAAATACTTCTAAAAGTCTTCAGAGTTGTACATTTTTATTTTTATCACTTTCACACTCTTAAAAAAGTAAATTACAAAATAAAAAAAAAACATCAGTGGACAGAGATAAAACACAGTAAAAGGTCTTTAGCCAGATTTCCCTTTGATGCCTTGCTCACTTCCTTTACTGTACAAACTCCATCTCTCACCTAAAACCTGCTGCCACTACAGCCCTTCCAGTGCTTGTCCTAATTTCCCCTCCCTTCCTATGTGCCCAGTATTTCCTCCCACAACTCTGAAGTTTACAAGTCGTGTATCTCACCCTACCTCAACAAGTACTGTGACCAGCAAAGCAGGTGTCCACAAGGCTCAGACATTGGCCTTTGCCTCATGAGACACCAGTCTGGGACTCTTCCCTTTACTCACCATTGACTTCAACAAAACCTGGAGAAATTCCAGTCTTTGAGGCATCTACCCTGCTGTGTTTTATTCAAACTTGTCAGCTCCAGGTTACTGGAGGAATATGGATGAGAAAAAGCTACTAATTCTGTGTGATTATTTCCTTAGACACACACAATGCCAGGGACAATGATGACAGCAGGCACAGCACTGGGTCTTAAGGCAGCACCTCACGAAACATTCAAATGTGTTCAGGCACTCCTTAAATGTCTATTACTGCACAACACAGAGACGGAGGAACATAGAGACTGAACATGCTGGATCCTTTTCCCTAAAATTACCTATAAAATTACATTCTATGACATTTTCATGAAAAACACTAAATCATATAGAAAAATCAGAGCAGAATTCTGTTGCATTCCTCTAGTACTGCTCAACAGAACCACCTCCCACTTCTTCCCTTGGTGGGGCCCATTCAGAATCTATTAAAATCTGACTTTTTAATTACCCAGATTGAATGAGATTTATATTCATATTTGGTGATCTGAGGTTACGTGTGAGCACAGGAAAGTCCCTACTCTATAGATCCACCATGGATCTGTTGTTAGCTTCTGACAACAGCAGATTTTGTAATAAAGGTTCATTTCAAACAATCTTAGTACATATTCTAGAGATATAATTACTACTGATGGACCAGCTATTTAGCAAGAAGTTCTCCATAATGGGAACAGATTTTGTCTACTGCAATCAAACCCGATTTCTCCTCTCTCTTGTCAGCATAAAAGAAGAATAACTGTGACAAGATTTACCACATTTCTACAAAATTAGAAATATTTATTGACATATTTAGCTATTGATGCTACATTTTATATAATTTTGGTCTTGTGGGGTTTATATACAGGCTTTAGAACTTCTGGGAGTAGAAGAGAGAATTTTCATTTTTATCTTGTAAGGTCGGTAAAGTATGGTAATTAAAAACTTCTGAGAACCTCAGAAGAGAGCAGAGTTTCAACAGTGCAAGGACAACAGCAATCTTCCAAGAGCAGCTGAGCAAGCTTCATTTGACTTCAAGAGGAGGTTTTAATGAAGAGCAATAAACTACATTTCTTCCCAAAATTAATCTGAAATGGTATGGGACCGACACAGAAAATTTCATCCCAACGGAATAAAATTTAAAACCTGGCTCAGTGTGCTCTCAGACTGCTGTATAGAGGCAACCATGTAATAGCAAGGCAACGTGAGGTAAGCATTTTTTAAAGCATTTTGCTGTCATACTTACAATATCAGCATGTTTTTCATGCTCAGAGCTTATCCCAATCTAATCATACACAGACATTCTGCTGCGTAATACTCTTGGGAGTACCTCTGTATCTTCCTCATTCTTTAAATGCTCTGTACAGTGGATTTCTCCAGGGAAAGTACAGCATGAGGAAGAGAGGGAAGAAAATAATTTAGTACCTATATATAATGTTCTAGCTGAAATTAATAAGATGTGAGACTGTTCAGCTTCAGATCCACAAGAGATGTTTCTACTATGAAATGAAATTGTATCAATAAGCCATAACAGTTAAACAATTTCTGGGACATAAACATGTTAATAATACATCTAAGCATATTTCAGACTTCCTCACTTAATATACCTAAAGGTGCTACTAAACAGAATGGGTTCTTCAGTTGAGGGCTGAAAAAGCTTTAAAAGGAGATAAATTTCATTCCTTTTTTTCAAGTTTCATTTTGAAGGAATTGTTTTCTTTTTGTCTTCCAAAGTTTAAAATTAGAATTCAGTAGATGAATTTTTTTCCCAAATTATGTAGAAAAAGCTAATTGTTATTTCGTATGATCTTGCATTACTTACACAGTTTCTCATACGTTCAAGAGAAATGTGACTTGTTTCAACTTTGTTTAAAACAGTGGTTTAATTGTCCACTTTGAAATAAGAGATGCACCATAATGGATTACAGAGTATTTTATTTACATGGTCTCTGTCATGCTTCTTTGAGAAGAGTAATCCAAAACAGACCTTTGGAAGGATGGAAGGTTTGCCGAAACTGCTTTGAGGGAATGGTGTTGAAACTCCAGAGAGCAACAAACAAGAACACCAGACAGGAAACTGCAGTTTGTTCAGAGGCAGACAAACTAAAGTAAGGAGTAAAAAAATTAAATTCCAACAGATTTGAATAATTGTTTCTAGGAAAAAAATACACTGCAATTTGGAAAGTCATGTGTTAACAAAACACAAGGATCCATCTTTGCGAATACATAGTAAGTAGGGGAACAGCTAACACATATATATAAGCGTAGCATAAATCTATTCTGTCTGAATCAGTACTTTTAAGCATTCTTTATGTCAAAACCTATCTAATACTTACCCTATTGATATAGTAGTGAAACAGACTTTAATTTAAAGGCCTCTCCTTCATTAGAGCACTTGGCATCAGGACATCTCAACATGCCCTTCTCAAGTTCTACACAACTTGCGTTGCCCAACACAATATCTTTTCCTTTTATTATTTTTCTGAAGGAGTTTATTTCCAACCCAAAATACATCGAATTTTGGTTAGAAGAAACCTGGTTACTCTCACACCACTTCTTAATGGTCACTTCTGCTGATGGAAAAAGATAAACATAGAGATATATTTAATTTTTATTACACTAGAGAAATTGAATTTTAATTCTGGAACGAATTGCACAGAATTGGTCTATCTTGTACTTCAGATATGGGTTTTTATTTAATACAGTGTCATCTTCCCTCATGTTTCTGTGATTCCTTTTAACTGGTTTCAAATATGTGAAAACATCCCTTCTTTTTCAACCCCTTCCTCCTGACCCATAGGTAAGACTCTTGAAATTGATGTTATTTTTGCACAGGTATAAGGTGTTTCTTCACAATATCTGATCTATGAGGAGAACAAGAAAATGATAATGTGACTATCTTAGACTCTAAGGATTAAATATTTGAATTTTGAGAGAGTCTCTCTTCTCTCTTGTCTAGACTGGGCTATTGCATAGTATTTACAGAGAGAAAAAATACAAAACATCCACAGCCCTGCAATAGGAATCATAATTGCAACTTATTTTCTGGTTTTCCTACATCTCTGAAGCACCAAAAGTCCTTGCCATGTTTTAAAAAGAAGCAGCATTATATTTCTCTTGGGAGACTGTCCTCCCATATTTTAAGGTAGATTATCCCCTCTCTAGTCCCTAACAAGCTAAGTCCCTCACAATTTATGTGTATTCAGTATATATATTCTATATATAATAAGAAAATTTATATTTGCTTAGTCTGCTGATGAAATTCTTCCTTTTCATCCTTACAAGAAGAGAAATAAATATCACCTTACAGTCTCTAATAGTCTGTCAGAAATTGGAATTGAAACAAATGGGCTCTCCAGAGTATAAAATGCTGAGGCAGGAGTTCAGACTCTGTTGGAATAGCAGTGGGAGACTATCAGTATCTTCTGCAGAAGAGCTGAAATTCTCTTTTATTCCTTTTAATGGAAATAAGAAATAAACCTACACTAGAAATTCGTTCTATCTCTTAATCTTCAGAAAACGTGGGATTAACTCTTTTCTCTCTCCCAGTGCAGATCCTTAGTGAAAGCCTGCTGTTGACTGTCTGCCAGAGGGTGGAGTAAAACGTCAAATGAAGCTAAATCAGAATGTTGTAAGAGAAGGCTAAATGCCCCCAAATGAACTTTCTCAGTTTACTTATTAATTAGAATAACGCAGTTATATTTCTATTGCCTTTTTTTTAAGTTGAACTCTTCTTGACAGATACCTTTGGCTCAATCCCCTCTAGTAATCTTCCTAGGCTAAAAGCACAATTCTGCAGTCCTTGATGTTGTATGAAGCAAATTAATCCCTTGTCCACATGAATCTAAACTGGGTATGTATGACCTCTGTTTCTGGTGTGACTTCCTTTCCAATTTTTCCTTAGAGGTTTGAAATGCAACTCTGGTTTCTCTCTAGTGTTATGGTGTTAGACTGTCACTAAAAATCACATTTTCCATTGATAAAATTGGTAGAGATGGGTAATCAAGCCCCTAGCATTACTTTCAGGTATCAAATTGAGTTTTCCTGCACAACATCTAAAAAGCTTTTGGGTTTGGATATGAAGTGAGCAGATTCACTACAGAAATCACTGAAGGAGAATAAATCTGAAATACCAAGACATAATTTTTTTTTTTTTTTTTTTTACCATAATCATATCTCAAGGACAGATTATTCTAAAGTTTTAAAATGAAAATCCAATTTCAATGCTAGGCAGGAGCTGTGCAGAAAGAAAGGTGCAAAGCAGATGTACCAACATTTTTCTGCAGCGGATAAAGTGCAGAACTGACACACAGGGTTTTATATATGCCTAGGTCACTAAGCAAAGGGAAGCGAGTTGGAGGAGTAAGGAAAAGCTGATGGACTGTGACATTTCTTCTGTTTATGTGTCTACTTCACTGACACTTGACAGTTATTAAAGTTGTTCTCATGTTTGAGGGAGTCATTTCCAATTGCCTGTACATGTAAAAGCTTTCAAGAGAAATACAATGTATCGCTTCAAGAGTTCCACAATTTAAAGTTTTTCCCTATTTAAACCTCTACTTTATACATATTTGCCAGGCAGAGCGAGAGAACAAGCACTGAGTTGTTCTGACACTTTCTATTGCAGCATCTCTCCTGACTTTTTCTTATGCCCCAGATGCTAAATTTCTACATAATGTCAGTGAAGGACCAGCATAACATGGTTTTCACATTTCAAATTAGGTGATGTACTTAATTTCCCTTTGAAAGTACGTGCCTCATTTGAGGGCTTTTTTTTTTTTTGTCAATACAAAAACAAAGATGCCTCTTCCAAAGGCAGTTGGGAGACAACATAGAAATAAAGGATGAGGGTTGAGTTAAATGAGCAAATTATAGATATAGTTTTGGGAAGTATGGAAAAACAACACACACAAGGCAGATGACATTTCAGGAAATTGCTTCCTATTAAAGAAATTCATTCACGGAAGATGCCTACCAACCCGTCCTTTTGCAAGGATATAGGTGTTACGGTTTGGCTCCAAGTGAAAGTTATAGTATTTAGATGCCATAATGTACTTTCTGTAAAAGGGAGAAAATTCAGCTGATGCTTCTTCCAAGCTGGATTTGTCCCGCTTTGTTAAGGCTTTAAAGACTTCATAAACTCAGCTGCAGTTCCCATAATTCTGAATTGCATAGGCTTAGCCTAAAAGCTAAAGAGTCTGTGACTGCCTGTGCCTTGTGCCTCATACTAGCCTGGAAAAGGAATGTTACAGACTCTACGAACACAATTTTTTTCCCATCAAATAAAAAGCCCAAACCAGTGTGACTTTAGCAACTTAAACAAACAGAAATGAAATATCCTGAAAACCCAAATCCTCAACATGTCTCTTTTCTAGCAGCAGTGACTTTGCCTGGTCCACTTTGGGTACCATATTGTACTCATCTATTTTGAAACAGCTCTATATGAGAGTCAAGAATCGAGTAAATGTCTGGGCAGTTAAAGTGTTAAAATCTGCTGCCTGAGCCATATTCCTGTCAGTAAAATCAAGTGTTCCTGTGGGTCTGTTAATTTGTTGGCACTTTTAGGAAGCTTTCTATGTAGGGAACAGAACGTAGAAATGGACTCTGAAATCCATATCGACAAATCTGTTAATTAAATGTCAATCATAAGGCCTGTTCAGGTAAACTCTACTTCCAAGCCTATCAAGTTTCTAGAGTTGGAATCTGAAGTAAAAACACATCAAGGAACAATAAAATCCACATAAGATCACTTTCATTATATTTTTCATGAAGAATATAATTTTCATAAGGAATTTAGCTTTCCATTTTCCAGCAACAGAAACCAGTGGGAGATTTTCCTGAACATGCCTAAGGAAGAAGAATGACATGGTTCTTGGTGAACTCATTAATCTTTTTCTGTATCAGTGTTTAGTCAAGCAATATCTTATAGCAAAAAGTCAAAAAGTCTATGTACAAGATATGGGATTTCATATGAATCAAGGAGCTGTAGTTCAGGAATGAGGGACTGAAAAAATGAGTGCTTTAAGTGACAGGGGTGCATATGCTGGCACATCTTTGGGAAAGATGCCTATCACAGTGCATTTGTAAAGGTTATCAAGAGCTGTAGAACCTGGTGCTTTCAAATGCATTTGGACTGCTAAGGATGTGTGATTGGGAAATGTGTCAGAAAGACTGCTATGATGATGTCATCCTAGGAGACAATTTGGGGTCTTGAAGTAAATAAAAAGATTAATTCTAAATCAAGTTTTTGTTCTGTGGAATTGAAGTTCATGTAAGACAATTAGTGTGAATAACTTCAGCAGTAAGGAGAAAAAGTCAAAATTAGCACTCGTAAATAAAAGCAAACTATCCAAAGCAAAAAAACCCTCAAATCAATGTGAGTTCTGACAGTGTTCTGAAAATAGTCTTACAACTTTATACACCTCTGTCATGTATGACCTTCTTCCTTACCCCATTTCTACTTTGATGTCCAACACTGTACTTACAGGGAAGCATTAGCAAAAACGTAAAACGTAGCTAGAGGGGCATAGAACAAATATAGACAAGGTATGTTGTAGCCCAGGAAGAAATTCTAGCTATAAAACAAAGGTACTACAAGAGTTTTGAAATCAACATGTCAAGCATACTTCACAACAAATTACAAAATTTCAGTGTAACTATTGCTACTATACATTGGAGTACAGTGTACAATAGCAGCATCAGATATTCAGGGAATCCCGATACTTAAAGGAAACTATCCTTAAATCTAACCAATTCAAGTGGAAGTGTAAAAAAAAGTGTCTTAAGTTGTGCATGGGTCTCCACTGTTAAGTCCCATTTGTTTCCAGAAAAATATAACAAATGTTACTGTCATATCACCTTAGATTTTTGGTTCTTTTAACAGGTACCATATTTGAAAACTATGCTTAAAAACTTGAAATCCTATAAAGCTCTACAGTGTAGACCCCAAAGGAGCTCAACCAAAACTAGAGTCAGACACATACACACCAACACATCTGCAAATTTAACAAAGAAGAAATAAAACCTGGGTTTAATATAGTGATCACCATGAGCTTTATACCTGACAGCAGGTACCCAGATTTTCAGTTTGTGCTCAGAAAGTAGACATAAAGTTTGTCTTTGTTCAGTGCCCCTACAGAATGGAAGGCTGAATTGCTTTTTAAATGACTAAAGTTTCCACATACCTTTCAATTATTTTTTTCCTGTACCACAGTTCACTTTTCCAGACTTTTACTCAAACTCTGTAAATTTCTGCAAAACGTCTACCTAACAGTTATATAAAACAATTTTGGGAGAGCATAAGTCTTTCCCTTGTGGACAAATAAGAGCAAAAAATAAAAAACATTATTCCATAACTGGTATCTTAATGAATCTAAAGAGCTTTGTAACTGGAAAATAAGAAAATTCAATCATGTAAAATTATTACACAGTACTAATTGTGATAACAAGTACTTGGAAGAATAGTGAGTATGGAGGATGTATGTGTATATGTTTTTCATCTTTGCTATTTACTTAGGGTTTTCAGGAACACTGAAATCTAGGAACCCTTACACATGTCTGACATGAACCATATTTGGAAAAAAACTCCTAAAGATACCATCCAAAATGTTCATCTGCCTCTGAGAAAATTCGATTTATATTAGACTAATAAAAAGTTCACCTGAATAACAATAGTTATCTTGATGGATGATCCATGGATAAAGAAAAAGAGCACTGAAAATTAGTGGAAAAAACTAATTGATTATGCTAATAAGTTGGCATCTCCCCTAGATTTTCTATGTAAGTCAGTAATAAGCCTCTTTGTGGGTCTCCTTGCTACCATAAATACTACTTTATTTCATTAAAAGGAATATTCTATTTGGTTTAATGTCTTCATTTTGCATGTAGGTTTGGTCTGGCTACCTGGTCTTCAGAAATCCTTGTAATGCCTGAGTGTAAGAAAAAGGCAAAAATTGCTTTAAAGCAAAATTTCTGGCTTCCCCCCAGTACTCAGTCCAGCACTTAGTGCCATGAGAAGTTCTGTATAGTCTACAGCAAACAGTTCAGAAAGTAGAATGCACAGGCTGAACACAGGAATGCCAACATTATTTCAGAATGATTTATTATCTCCCTGGTAGTAAAAACAAAAATCTACATTTTGTGTCTGACAATTTATTAATTATATTTTTGATTCATAGACTGTGTTTATGAACAGCCATTAATTCTGCTATACATTTTTATGGCTTTTACTCAAGTTATTTAAAAAGTGATTAAGGAGCTTAGAAATGAAGTCTTCAGTTAGGTTAGTCTACTTTTGAAAGGGAAAAACCCACACTATATCTTGCTAAGTATCTTAGCCTAAATGCCTGAAATTTACTGGTTCACAGGAGTCTATCCCAGGATTAAGTGATCTTCCCCCCCACCCCCATCGTATTTCTCCTCTTCTCATCCTGCTGAGGAGTGATGGAGCAGCTTGGTGGGTACCTGGCATCCAGTCACAGTGTCACTTACATTTCCTTCTCTATGTATCTGCTTGGTATCATTCACTGTGTAAGCTCAGACGCTCAAATCTTAGAATGGACAAAAAGAAGGGGTAACCAGCAGAACAAGCTGGTCGCTGGAGGGACTGGAAGGTGCGTGTTCAGCGATAGTGTACACTTTGCTACATAAACTCATAGAATTACCAAGGTTGGAAGAGACCCTTAAGGTCACCCAGTCCAACCATCCATCCACCTGGCACTGCCACTGTAACCCTTAAACCACTCAACCACAACCCCCTGCACCAGATCCAGATGCCTCAAGCACCTCCAGGGACAGGGACTCCACCCCTTCCCAGGGAAACCTGTTCCAATGCCTGACTACCCTGGCGGTGAAACAACTTTTTTCTAATATCTAATTTGAATCTGCCTGTTATGGCCAAAGGCTTTTAGCCATTTCCTCTGGTCCTCTCACTGCAGGCATGGCAGGAGAGCCTGACCTCCACCTCACTACACCCTCCTTTCTGGAGTTGTAGAGAGCGATAAGGTCACCTCTGAGCCTCCTCTTCTGGAGAATAAACNGAGAATAAACAATCCCAACTCCCTCAGC
>VZRN01002994.1:678-61558 GCA_013397935.1 Dasyornis broadbenti
GTTCAATCTGGAAGTTTAATGTGACAGAAATGGACCTGTAAATGAGCTATATCCATGAAACAAGACAGCAGCTCCCTGAAAAATATACAGCAGGCTTCAGAAGCATTTTGGAGGGTTAAGGTACAAAATAAATGTCTACCAATCTGATAATGCTTTTCAATTTTTTAAAATTTTTTTTTATTTTTAAAATTTATTTTATTTTTTTTAATTTTTTTTTTCTTTAAATATTCTTTTGAAAAAGAGAAAAGATTTCTGTGTAACCTCTCCTGCATAAAGGATGATGCAGCCCGGCAATATGAGTGCCTGATTTGTTACCCCTTGCCATGGCTTTGCTTGTTTCTGCAGTCTAATAGGCTTCATGCTCTTAAACGAATTGATTTGGGCTCTGCAATTCAGTGGGGAATTATGCCATCTACTTTGCTGTTACTGTCACACACAGCTGATTTCACTGTATTTCACCATCTTACCAGACGACTAATATCAGTTTTGCTTACATCAATTCCGAAAATTATTTAGCTTGTGAAGGTTCTTTTTCTCATTGAACAGCCTGGAGTTTGACTGACCTCTTGGCAGCAGCTTTAGAATCTACCTTTTTCCTTGCATGGAAGTTTCTTCACAGATGAACTTCTGCTCAAAGGTTTGAACATGAAAAGTCATATCCTGTCTTTTGGTTTCTTATTCACATGAAAACAGGAACGAACTCCTTCCAGATACTGTCTTAATATTTACAGATAGACATGTCCTTGCCCACGCTAAACAAAAAAAAGTGTATATTTCATTTTCAAAAGGTATTTATTTATAGGAGAAGTCCAATTTCTAGATAAAAAGAAAAATTACTGCTTATTTTAAAAACTATACTTTGAGCCATTTTTATGAAAATATAATGAAGAAAAAATGGACTATTCTCCAAATGCCTTTCATGGAAGCCGTGCTCCACTTAAAATGCAGTATAGTGTTTCACAATGTTGCTTCCACTGATGAATAATTTTAAAGTTTCTACTAGCAGTGCATTGCTTATCTCTCCTTGCTAAATCCCCAGGTGAATGCAGTTTTCATACAAAATAGAAGACAACCTGGAGAATCCTGTTCAAGACACACTTTACAGGCCAAGCAGACCCTTCAGCTGGCTTGACTACTATTTTCAATTCTAGTCGCTAAATGTAGAGTTACATATTTACATGAAGTTCAAAGCTATACTTTGAATTTCTCATGCACTTCACAGCACTACTATTTCAGTTGTGAAAGCCAATGCATGATAACACAAAAAAAAATGTATTTGTACAGCTTGTAATATGGAGAAAACAGCAACAGCTGCAAGACAGGCTGCCTTGCCAAGAGGTACATGCCAGGGTTTGAATAAATTACATTATAATTGGGCAAAAAGGCTGGATATTAACAGAGAACATTACATCATGCTGGTAACAGGTAATACATATTAAAGAGACATAATATGACATTATGCAAAACATTTTAGAACGTAAATTGACAAATAATATGCTTTTATTTAGAATTATCAGAAATTAATGGTGTTCTCATGAATTTCAAGTCTTTTCTCTCTAAGACAACTTTTTGGCTTTGTTCCAAAGTTAAAACCTTGTTTTTAATGGACATTAGGAACACACACACACACGCAGTCAGTTGTCAAATAATTATTTTATCTCATACATCAGAGCCATAAAGGGTGTTCTCAGCATAAGCTAATGTACTGTTTTGATCAAGTCAGTCTTATTAAAGCCTTATCTTTCCTCAAAGTAAAACAAAACAACAACAATAAGAAAACAAATTGATTTAGGTAAAATTAAAAATGCATTCTCATTATAGAAGCTTTTTCTGTGATTGGAAGACCACAGTTCACAGCTTGCAACTGAAGGAAAGTTTTGTGACTGCATCCAATTAATACAACCATAAGCATATGTCTGCTTACCAAGGAAATCTGCTGCACCAAGCAACTGGAGGAAGCAAGGCCAGCACTCTTGAAATAAGGCATGATTTCAGGTTGCAACTGTGGCTGCTAAGAGACAGACACTACCAAAATAAATAGAAGAAAAAAATAAGCAGAAGTGGATATAACATTTACTCTCAGGTACCAATTTCTGCCCGGTGAGCAAATCCAGAGCACCTTGCAGATTACAGTAGTTGTCACAGGATCTTTAAGAGTTCCAGGAAAACTGCTGCCAGTGTGGACATTGGAAAAAAATATAATCCAAGTTAATTTATTATCTGACTAGAACTAAATTGCCTGTTTCAAATGAAATGTAGATTCCCTGCTCAAAATTTCTTGATCCTTGCATGGCTAGGTCATCAGGTAACCATGGGTCAGGGATTGCAGACTATCCATTTCAGGACAACACATGGAAGCAGATATTCTAAAATAGGAAGAGATACCAAGTTCCCAGCAAATTCTACAGCAGGCACATCTGAAGGAAGTAACACACTGAAACTCAATGTAAAGGCTTTTTCTCCTCTTCCAGAGAAGCTGGCTAAAATAGGCTAACTGCTAATAAAGTGCTCCTACAGTCCTTGCAGAAAAAAATCCACTCCATTTCCATTCACAATAGGTAGATTTGTGAAATATTGAGTGCTAGGAGTTGTGGTAATGAGTTCCTGATAATTAAATTACTAAAAACCAACCTCACGTAAATTTCTCTTGCTTTAGATCCTACCTAGTGTGCACATCACTTGCTCAGCCATTCACTCCACAGGACCATTTGCTTCTTGACAACAAATGCCACTTTCCTGATTCTTGCTCTGTCCAAAAAAACCCTTTCAGATATGTTCTTTTGCAAACTCTTGATGGCTAACCAGTAACACCAAGGTTAAATTCATAACAATCTTGATACAGAAATGTGGTTTATTTAAAATGTAAACACATTAAGATCCATTATCTTATGATATATGGCTAATTTGTGTACTACATTCCCTGGAATGATGGTTTAAAAGACGCATTTTAGGAGATAATCTACGGCATACTTCATTCTTCATAATGGTACTCATGGGAATTTTACATTCCATTCAGTTTTCTATTTTATGCTCATGATTTAAGTACTCATGCTAATAATACTAATAATTCAGTGCTCTGCAGCAATATGTGCTTGAAAAGCAAAAAATAAAAGACCAAAAAGCAAAAAAGAACTATTTGCTTGCAGTGTTTAAAATTCAGCTAAGGATTAACATTTCTACATTACCTTATTTTTAAGAACTCAGCAGTTTTGCTGTAGGATTTAGAGAGCTGAGTGAAATAGAATCACAGAATCACAGAATCTCAGAGGAAAAAAGACCTCTGAGATACTCAAGTCCAATCTTTGACCAACCTTGTCATCCAAACCATGGCACTAAGCACCATTTCCAGGTGCATCTTGAACACCTTCAGGAATGGTGACTGCACCACCTCTCTTGGCAGTCCAGAGGCTGACCCCCACCTGGCTACAATCTCTTTTCAGGTAATTGTAAAGAATGATAAGATCTCCCCTGAGTCTCCTTTTCTCCAGGATAAACATCCCCAGCACCCTCAGATGCTCTTCACAGGACTCATGCTCCGACACTTCACCAACTCCGTTGACCTTCTCTGGACTCACTCCAGCACCTCAACGTCCTTCTTTCAGTGAGGGGCCCAGAACTGGACATGAGATTTGAGGTGCAGCCTCACTACTGCTGAGTACAGAGGGACAATCCCTGCCCTGGTCCTGCTGGCCACACTGTTGCTGATACAGGCCAGGATGCCATTGGCCTTCTTGGCCACCTGGGCACAGCTGGCTCATGTTCAGCTGCTGTCAACCAACACCCCCAGGTCCTTTTCCATCAGGCAGCTTTCCAGCCACACTGTCCCCAGCCTGTAGCACTCCCTGGAGTTGTTGTGACCCAAGGCAAGACCTGGCCCTTGGCCTTGTTGAACCTCATACAGTTGGCCTTGGCCCATTGACCCAGCCTGTCCAGATCCCTCTGCAGAGCCTCCCTGCCCTCCAGCAGATCAACACTCATGCCCAACTTGCACCATAAATTTACTGAGGGTGCACTTGATCCCATCTTCCAGAGCACTAATAAAGACATTAAACAGGACTGACCCCAGTGCTGAACCCTGAGGAACCCCACTGGTGACCAGCTGCCAGCTGGATATGACTCCATTCACCACCACTCCCTGGGCTCAGCCATCCAGCAAAATTTGTACCCAGAAAAGAGTGCACCTGTCCAAGCTGTGGGCTATCAACTTCTCCAGGAGAATGCCATAGAAGACAGTATCAAAGGTTTTGGATAAAAAAAATACAGTGGAATATGAGATTTTAGATCCAAAGGAAAATCCACAAAACTACTTCTAATTAGTTTGTAATCCATACATTTCCCTAATTTGCTTCCACAACTGTTGCTGCCTGGTTTGGATGAATTTCTACTGGCCTCCTGCCTTAACCTGATGGAGTTTATAGAGTGTCAAGTGATCTCTCCCTTTGCTTAAGCCACTCAGTGGGGTACAAGTCAATAGTCTTACTCAGCCACAGGCAGCCAGATTTAGCTCTGCTCCCACAGATGGCCACAGAAGCAGAGCTCCCTACCCTACTGCTGTGAACAGCATAGCAAGGAAAACTCCCCTTACATTTTTGGGTATGTTCAACCACCCATCTTCTCGCCCTTTTGAGGAATGCCTTTGCAATATAATACTTCACTGAGCAACCTGACCTGGTGGGTGGCCTCCCTGTCCATGGCAAGCGGTTAGAACTAGAGTATTTTAAGGTTTCTTCCAATCTAAGCCTTTTAATAATTCTATGATTCTCTACTTTCCCACAGTACTACAGCAAATAAAAAAACCAACCAACCAACCAACCAACCAACCAACCAACCAACCAACCAACCTCATAAACAAAAATATTCTGTTAAAATACAGTTTAAACCAGTTATGTTTTCTCTTTGGAGGCTGCCAGACTTCAGCTGCTGAATATCATGCTCACATTTGTTTAAAAACTTTGTAACCTTTGGAACACCTGAGAAACTTCATTGCAGATATTACTTTACTCAAACTGTGCCTTCTGCTTTGGCATAGCACTGACTGTGCACTTGTCCTGATTTTCTAGACTGCAGATTTAATTTCTTGACTCTTTTTAGGACTTGCTTTTGAATTCTCTGGATTGACAGTGAGCATCTTGATATGAACACTAAATAGTTTTAAAACATCTGCAAGACAGTAATGCTCTGATATACACTGGTTTTGGCCTTTGGCTAAAAGCTGGCTTAAGAAGTTTCTTCTTGCTCTTTTCATCCCTTTGTTCCACGCATGGCAGTGGAACAAAAGATGCAGCAAGCTATAGTATGTTCATAGGGAAGGGAGGGAGTATAGAGGTGGGGGCAGGACTGTCCTGAAATGAAATTTTTTTTTTTTTTCCAGAAGCATGTGTCCTCAGCTTCACCTGCTTTGAAAACCCTCTGACACTACAGATGTGTTTAAGTAACACAGATTTAAGTAGCTTTCTAAACAGTGGCAGTAGGAATTTGGTTTCAGGAAGCTACTGGAAGTGAAATGAAACAGGAGTAGGGAATTTTTTTCTTTTTTAAACTTTTGCACATTCTCCTTTATTGCCACACTGCCCTTCCAGAAAAATTACTTTGAAAGCAATACTGCTCTCAAGTTTCTAGAGTGTCACAATTTTTTTTTTTACTCTTACCTCACTTAGAAAAAAATTAATTGCCTGGGTACAGAGATCTAACTGTGAAAGGCAAAATTCAGTAGTTTTTATGGTTCACTTCATAAAGTGCATTAGAACCTGGCTGAAATCAGTGAAATATCTGTTAAGTCTGGGCATATACTTGCCTTGCAAACAACACATTGGAAAAGCTTGATTACAGAGTAAAGAGGTTAATCACTCTTACAACAATATACAGAATAAGTGGCAGCTTACAGTTACTTAATACTAAGTAACTATACTTAGTATTTGGCCTATCCTTAACGGTGTGGGCAATTTTTAGTTATTCAGTGTTCTTGACCAATTCTAACTGGAATTGTTACCTTCTATGAGACAGTTTGAAAATGTAATGGGCACTTATTTGGTTCTGAAGACTAAAATAGAGTTTAAACTACTGGCTTTGTAAGGTTCTTTATTATTATTTTTAGTTTCACAGTTTCACATTTTTAGTTCCAATTCACATGCTTAAATGCTCAAAACAGAGTCCTGACAGCTCTCACTTCCTCTGCAGCACAGTATGGTGGGAGACGCATTTCTTCACAAACAATAAGGTCAATTTTGTTTCTTTTCTGAGCTGCCCAAAATACAATTTCTGCTAAAATTAATATATACTTATGTGCTGGCTGATCTTCTGACTGATTTCTAGTTGTTTTGACAGCTGCAGTTGTAGTATGGGCTGCCACTGAAGTCAGTAGAAAACTTGCCACTAACTTCAGTGGGAGTTGGAGCAGGAGCTTTACAAGCTGCATTTAAGAGTTTAACAAGTCCTTAGAGGCTTCATGGAGCTAAAACATTTCTAAAGCATGTCTTTCCCCTTTTTTCTGAACAGATTTGTAATGTTGCAAAGGAGAGACTTCTTCAATCATTGTGCCAACAAAAAAGCCATCAGCAGACCATCACCCTAGCCTTGGAGTTACCTTTAGGTTTGAAAATGTGCCCTGACAGAGATTTTATCACTCAATACTTAAATGATATTTGAACACAAGAACAATGTAGGCTTAGATGCATTCTTAGGGCATCATTAAGCATAAATTTATAACTGGTTATTTAAAATTAGTGTTTTCATAATTACATAAATATTTATTATATTTTGTGCTAACATGAGTCAGTAATATCAAAACTACAGAAAGTTTTAAATTTTCATCCTTTTGCCGTATCTTTGGTTTTGCTTCTGTGGCTACACACACTTATTTTTTGGAAGGGTGGGGGAAAGCATATAATCAGGCAAGTCTGGTACTTCCACCATATTAGTCCAGGATATCTCCAGATATTTCAATTCGTGATATAACATGCCCTGCCTAATTTGTGTCTCTAGTCATTCCCATCACTCTAAAAAGGATTTCTGGGCTTGAACTACCCAGCTTTCGAATCAAACTCTTACACTGATAAGCTCAGCTTTCCATGCTGACAACCTTCAAAGTGTCGTGGAACAGTACTACAAGTCAGTTTCTCCTCTAGATTAATGGCAAATGCAGTGAAAATGTTACATGACCCTTTTTTTAATTTTTCTTTTTTTTTTTTATTTTTAGTAGGAATAATGAACCTATCATGCTAGACGAGAAAGTAAAAAATGATTATGTTCCAATCTGATTAAAAGAAACTGAATTTAGTTCTCATGTTATCACATGGTGCAAAAATGAAAAATTGAAGACTTCTCCACTAAAAACTGATGAAAGACACAATAATATATTTCACTACTTTTACTTCAGTTTATGGTGACTATTCTGCCATTTGTCCAGATTGAATTTGCTACATTTGGATTATGAGGAAGTAGATCCTTAGTTGGAGAGAGCATTTTTTTAAATGCGTATTTATTTAAATTACATGTTCCTCAACACCCTGGGGTTGAAAACAGTCATCAACCATGTTTCATGTAAGAAATATGGGTTAAGGTTGATGCGCTTAATTTGGGGTGGCTGTAACTCCCTGGCACCACCTGGCACCTTGGTGATGTTTTGAGAAAGCACCACCATATTGCCAGTCTTCAGAAAATATTACACCAGCAAAACAGTTAATTTAAATTTTATTTTAATTATTACATAGACAGCTGGACTACTGAGTAAACTACAGAGGGAAAAGGGCTGTATATGACATATGTGACATGGGACACGTGATGACATCAGTGGGCTGTTCCCAACTGGGTCCATGCTTATTGTTGTAACAGTTGAATATGCAATGGGCATTATATTAGTAACAGAGACAATCTACTATGCAAATCTTATGTCTTCCTCATGTAAGAATGAGATTTCCCCCCCAAATTCAGTATTTTCACACTGTTACCGCTAAAAGTATAGAAGAAAGCGTCAGCCACAGACAGATCAATAAAATTAAGTTTACATAAATCCCCCACTTATTATTTACTTAAAATAGTAAATACTACTGTAGTAGTTTGTTACTGTGACGACAGTGATACTATACTTGCTATGGTAAACATTAAGTTCACTCTGACCTATCTTAAGTGGCAAGGTTATCTTGTTAATATTTTTGGCAAATGACACTGTCTGTACATTGGTTGCATTTTCAAGCATGAAAATGAAACTCATGCAAGAGGGATTATACTATGAATATTGTTGTCTGCTTTTTGTGGAAATTAATGACAAGCTGATAAATTTGAATTTTTGAAGAGAAATGTCATTAGTTATGTGAAACCTACAACTGGAAAGCATTAGTTTACAATCAAGTGGATTTTTTTTGGTGTAAAACATGACTACAGAATAAAAATGGGAGAGAGTCAAATTGGAACAGAGGTCAGCTAAACACTCTCACTGGAATTTAAACACAAGAGTAATGTTTGTTTGCATAATTTTTCAGTGATTGCATGTTCACTTGCAGCCAAAGCACAGATGTGACCGTTTAATGAAAATAAAGTCCTGCTCTAAATCACTGTCTAAGCTGTTCTCTCATAAGAAAAATGTGTAAGTATTAAAAAGATAACTAATGTCTATGATGGGATGGCCAGAAATAAACTCAATATTCCAATTATTCTCAAGTGTCTGGACTGTCTTTGTTTTGTTTTTGGTTGGATTTTTTTTGTTGCTTTTTTTCTTCTTTTTTGTGTGAACTGTGAAGCTGTTTTTACTGCAGTAATAATCAGCTTTAATCTTGTTTGCTACCAAAATGAAAATCTAACAAAAATTGTAACAAATAAAAATTCTGACAATCTCCTTTGCAGAGCATCAGCTGTACTCAGTGTATTCTGATAAAATTAAATCACATACTCTATAAAATTTTCTTTTTTAAGCTGTCAATTATTGAAACATTACATTATTTAATGAACCACTGCTGATAATACGTGGTTTTTGTTCTAAGCTGAGATTTAAAAGGTAAAACAAAATTCACCTCCAGGACAACCTAAGCTTGTACATGAGTATATACTAAAGGACAGCTTGTCAAAGGCTGTCTATCTAGATTTTGAAGAATAGAAATTAAGATTCAGTGAAAAAAAAGTGAAGGATGTTCTCAATGGGTATGGACCACTAAAAATGTCTGGCTTCTAAAACAAGTTGTCTTGAATATTTGCTCAGAATTTAAAATCAGTTCTTTATCTCACAGGCAGGTGGCATTAAATGAAGGTAAAATCAAAGCTTCTATTTTCTTTCGGTGTTTTTGATGTGTGATCTATCTGTTTTACTCTCTGAACTTTAATAGAAAACATATTATTTAACATTAAGCATTAGGGCTGAGAAAGTGTAAAAGAATAAACCATTTCCTAAATGCATATGCTATCCTCATTGAGCAGTACTTCTTAGGGTAAAATTTGCTGGGTTTACTGCAGCTGGAGAATTATACACAGTGAAGTTAGAATCCACTGAAGATGCCACATTCCTGGCTGCCATTCCCCATCCCCATTAGCAGCTGTCAAGCCAGAATAACATAGGTTTCAACTGAGATGTTACTGAAACATACACTTGCAACACAGAAAAGAGAAATTTGATTTTGAGACGATCAATAAAAATGGTTCAATGAATTAGGATGGGCAATCTACAAAAAAGATGAGTACTGAGGCTTCTGTTTTCTCACCCATTCCCTAACACTGCCTTTGTGCTTTCTGGAGCAGTACAGAGCCCAAAGTATAGTTAAGACAAAACTGATATTCACACTTTTCACTTTGCCTTCACACAAATTCTGAAGCTGGCAGTCCTGCTGACAATATGGTGTAAAAATACCAGAAGTTTAGGTCATACTGCTATAATTTAGTATTTGCTTATAGATGGTGAGGCATAGCCTGACTGCACTGAGAACTGTCATGAGACCCATTGTATCCTATGGGTCTGCAAGCACTACTTTTGTCAACCCAGTCAGAGAAATGGGCAAGCCACGGAGAGAGAGAGAGCCTTCCTAGGAACATCTCAGCATGGTTGCCTAGACACTAATGTCTTTTTCCATTCATACCAGATATTAGGGGATTTACGAGCTTATCGTAAGTTTTTCTATTGCTTTCAATGCGTTTCATTCAGATCAGTCTTAATGAGAGTATAATGCCCCTGAAGACAGTCTGCTCCAATGGTATTATTCTATCCTGTGCCTCAATCATTTGACCCTAGCACTGCACCCAGCCTTGACTTCTCAAATCACAGGTTTCTCACTGCTAACTGCCAGAGTATCTGAGCATGGGAAAATACACAGCCTGTAGTAAGCACCCCTGCTGCTGTACTTGCTCGTAAGTGCTGAGCCAGGACCCATGAAATTATTACAGAATCATAGAATCATTTAGGCTGGAAAAGACACCTAATATTATTAAGTCCAATCATTAACCCAGCACTACCTGCTCCACCACTAAACTATGTTCCCAAGAGCTACATCTAGTTGTCTTTTAAATACTTCCAGGGATGGTGATGAAACCACCTCCCTGAGCAGCCTGTTCTGGTGCTTGAAAACATTTTTGGTCAATACCATATACCTAATATCCAATCTAAACTTTCCCTGGCACAATTTGAGGCCATTACCTCTTGTCACTTGTCACACCGTAGAGGCCAACCCCCAGTTGGCTACAACCTCCTTTCAGGTAGTGAGGGGATAAGGTCTTCCCTGAGCCTCATTTTCTTCAGGATAAACACCCCCAGCTCCTCGGTCATTCTTCAGAGCACTTGTGTTCCAGACCCTTCACCAGATCCGTTTCCCTTCTGTGGACACTCTACAGCACTTCAATGCTCTTGCAGTGAGGGGCCTGGAACCAAACACAAGCATGGACACAGCCAGCCCTGTATGACACCTTTTCCCTATGTTATTTGAGGTGCAAAGAAGATAATGATCATTGTATATTTGTAACCACAAAATATCACACTTAATTTTTTTTCCAAGTTGTAAAGAGGTGAAGTCACCTTACTATGTTGCTGCTTCACAAAGGAAATACCCTTTTCTTAAGAGAACTAAAAGTTAATACTCTTAGAATTAATTTTTATATGACCTAGAGTGTCTTTTTTTTCTTATTTTGTGAGATGTGAAGGCAGGCGAAAGGATAGAAGTATGAAAGCATTATGTCTACATTCTGATAAAAGGTATATATATTTGTAGCATTTGCTGAATTACACATTAAAAGAAGATACCGATATTTCCAGTTTAATGATCTAGTGATGTGGGATTCAGTAGAACCAAATCAATATGAGAGAAATGGTGACGTTTCCCACCCAATAAATCATCTTTGTCATGACATGAGACATAGCAGAGCAAAATATTTGCAACAATGGCACTGACACACAAAAAGATGTATTTATGTCATTGTGATATCATCTAAGCTGAAGCTTGGTTTTTGTTATGATAGCTATAGTGAAGCTATATTTAGAACTCCAGGAAGAATAGTTCAAACTAATTATCTCATTACTGTATGGCAATAGCTACAGTTTCTCTGCTTCCTTTGTCCATTGCTGAGACTGTATAATACCCACTGAGTTGCAAAATGCATTCCTTTCATAAATCCATATTTTACCTCATGAATTTTTCTTTCACCTAAGAACATTTCTCAAAAATCCTCCTGATAGAAAGGTAATATATTTGCAGCTGTTACAAAACCAGCATCCTTATCACACCTGTTTGGGGACAAGGCTGCTCGTACCCTTCAGAACAGAACACATGTCGTGCTGCAACAAAGCGCTTAACCTGGTGAATGCCACTCGTGCCATTTGTTAACAATAAATGAACAAGGAACATATTTGCACGGCTTATTAAGACCAGTACTCAGAGCTGTGAGCCTGCAGAGAGCTTGGTACTCCCACTCCCTGTGCAATTCTAATGAAAGCACTACACAAGTAACAAGCTTTACCACAGCTTTGACTTTTCTTAATTACCATCAACTAGCATGTGATTATTACAGAAACTCTCATCTTCTGTGGAAAGAATTGTGTTAAAATTGGAAGCCTTCTTTCTTTTCAAGCACACATGCACACACACACACCAAATTGAGGTTTCAAAGTCAAACATTCCCTCTTAGGACAGGCTGGCAGTAAGACTCCATGGCCAACCTTCATTTGGACCCCTTGTGTTTATGCATCAGGCTACTGGCATCAATTGCATACTCATGTAATCACATACTCCTTGATTTCTGGCAAGTTCCACGGTTTTTCAGCCCACAGTAGAGACAAGAGTCAGAGAGTGAACATCCATTCTGTGTTTGGTGCTGTTCTCATGGTATGGCTCATGTCTGTGTCACAAGAAAACACAGCTCTCATTGTAGTTTAGCAGCATTATCAATGATCTCTTTCCTGGGCTGCTTATCATGGTGATGCCACAACTATTAATAAATCTATTTTATAGAATGGTGATAAGGTACATTAATTCCCATTTTATGGATATAGCTGAATCACAGGGAGTAAGGTAGCAAATTTATATTAACTGAGCCTTCTTGTACTGGCCTGTCAGTTACTGTTGCTGAACAATGGGCATAAAATGAGTTTCATTAAAGATCTTGGTGCTACCACAGTAAAAGTGGCACATCTGGCTCTTACATCTATATTAGTAAATTAAGCAAGTCCTGGAAAGTTTCTGGCACTAAGGGCAGCTGACTCAGAAAGTTTGCATCTTCATCAGCAAAACCCTCTCACGTCCAGCACAGGCCTGGCTGTGTGAAAATTGCCTTCTGGGAATTGTCTCTGGACCCCTTTAATTACAAACGGTGCTGTTGGGAAGGTGCTGTCTGGGCCACACCAGCCTAGGCCAGGGAAGGCTGTAAGTGTGCTAGCAAAGGCATTTCTGCCTACCCCTCAGGAATGCTTCCAGGCACACAACTAGTACAGGTTTCATTGCCAAAATCACCTTCCTGTATTTTTCTTCCTCTTCTCAAAAGCACTGCAGAAGGTAGCTTGCTATTTAGAAACTAGATAAATTCGCCAATACTTTTTACTAGTGTATTCCTTACCCAAACCTATGACAATGAAACACTATGGAACTGAAATATCCATTGTACAGCTTTTCATGGTAATAATAGTAGGTATCATCTGTATTTGTACAGCTTGTCATTCTAACACATTCTATGTTCTGGATAATAACAATTACTAATGTAAAAATGCAAAATGGATCACTACACTGAGCAGAAGAAAAGCCTGAGGCACACAGATTCATTTCTATCTTCCTTAAAAAAAAATTAAAGCATAGCATACAGTGTTTGCCATTTGTGCTACAGCTGAATTTATCACATCATCAAACTGATGGGCTGAGGGCAAGGAATCTTTTAATGCAATATAGAATAGAGTTCAGTCTTCTGGAAAATAACATTTTTTATACAAAGCAAATGTGTGGCCAAAGGGTATGAAAACTGCAAACAATTTTTAAGCAAGTATGACTTTAAAAATACAATGATCCCTTCTGACCCTGGTTCCTAGGTACTTGTTCTCTTGTGAGAAAAAACCCCATAAATTATGTTAATCAAGATATCTCAAATGCTGTTTAATAATTTTGTCTCATTTTAGTAGCAGTATTATTCAATTATTTTCCTTACTTTTCACAGTTGCATCCTTTATTTGATACCCTCTTCTACCCGAATCCTCAAATTTCTAAGTTTGCAGAACCGATGTTATCCCATTTGTGAAATGACTCACTTTTCTAAATTTTTTCTGTTACTCTACCAAAGCTGGTATTTTTATAACATGATGCATTTCCTTCTGCTGTGAAAAATAAAAATGCTTCTATTACATATCTCATCATTTTGGGAATGGAGATGTGGGCCTAGATGTCTTCTTGTTTTACTACTTGGAATAAGGTAGTAACTGAAAGAAAAGATCTTAAAAATGAAAACATTAAAATCACGGAGAGTAAAAAGACCCATAAATGTCAAAATTAAAATGTCCAAAATTTGGAATATTAATATCTATTTAACAGAAGTTAATTTTACACTGTTTTCAAGGTACTAATAATTTCCTACATTTCTGCATGAAAAGAAAAATTTTGGGCAGTTTTTCCCAGTGTTTTAAACCCCTCATATTAGAGCTAAAAGTACTCTGCTCTGGCTAAGCATTTTTGTTTTATTTTAACAACAGCCTCCAAATAGTCAAGAATTCAAATGTCACACAAAAGTTCTATTAATACAGTAGAGAATTTACTGTATTAGAAACTAAGAGCACATTTACTCTGATTAAAAGATAAAAGACTTCCCTGTTGACTTAGCGTTACTTACAGAAGTTGTAATATGACAGGTTGTTAGAGTGAAATGACTCTAATTATTTCACAGATAAGCTGTATGCTGATGATATATAATAGATAAATGCTTATAAACAATTGATGGAAGTTACAAGCATGTCAGAGACAGATGGAGATATTGTTATCATGAATGGCTGTTAAGCACACATCAATCAAAGGTTCTAGGAGAATTACAAGTTGTTCCCATCACTAACGTGCTGAACTGAAGTGTATATCTGTAATAAATACAATAAATATAAATGTATAACTACTGAGTTAATGTAAATGGTTAATAAGTTTTACATAGCATAATACAAGAGAGCAAACTGGTTATAAAGGGGCATGAAAAAATTAGACTTAAAATTACAGGAAGATATTTGAACATCTGAGGATTAGAGTTCTGAAATGGTTGTACAGGGCAGGAAACCTAAATTGTTTTAATGAGTCTTATAAGATTATGAAAGAGACTATATAAAAAGAACCAGGAGAAGCTCTCCTAGGAAACTAAAAAGGGGTAATGAAAGTCTTGTGTATCTAATTTGTGTCATCAAATTAAAAGGACACTGGACCATAACATCCCTCATTGTAATGTTTATTGTATGAATCTCATAGAAAAAGCCAACCATAACTCCCTATGGAATTCAAGAAAACATTTTTCTGTCTTGGAAAACTTAGAGAGTGAGAAGACCAGGAGAAAGGAGATGTTCACTTGTTCTTCTGCCTTCTCCAGCTCTCAGACATGGTGACATGGTGACAGCTCTCAGACGTGGTTAGTGTGTTCACCTCACTTGGTCATGGCCAAGTTACTTGGAAAATTTGGGACGAATAATTGCTTTTTTTTCCACAGGTCAGATTACTGAGAGAACCCAGCTTGTTTATGCAGGTTGTTCCCCACCCAACTCCCCATTAGTATACCTAGTAATATCACCCAGGGTTATTGTTTACAGAATGAGTTGTTACTATACAGAAGAGGATTTGGCAACTCCCTGATTCTCTGCTGCACATCTTTGGACAGAAAGGAATCCCTTCATGCAGCCTTCTCTTTTACAGGAATTTACATCTGAGCATTACAGGTAAAGGCTAGAGAAGAAAATCTTCAAGCCAACAATGTATGAGTCCATTGAATCAAGCAACAACACTGTGATAGTAACATATTACCAGTGCAGCTCCCTTTAGTTTTATCTTCATGTGAATCTGACATAAATTATTCTGGCCCTGTATTAATCAGTAGGAAAAAGCAGGTTTAATCTCACACTGGAAAAACTTTAAATTATAGTTTGGATTATACCCAACATGAGGTTTTTATTAGTCAATTTTCTGTAGTCTGTACAGACTAAGTAGAAGCATTCACTCTGTTAAATTGTGTCCAACCACAAATGCTATAAACTCAAATCAGTTTTGAATAACAAAGATACTCCCAGGCCAGTGAACTTTTGCCCCGATTAAATAATTCAGAAGATTTACCTTTTACCACTATAGGAACTAGAGAAACTTTGTTCCTTCTATTAATCTAACTTTACCTACTAAACCAAACTTGATAGTGCCAAAAGTCTTCGAGTTTACGAATCTATCTTAGCCACTGCTAAGAGCCCTTACTCAGATGTTCAAATGAGGAGGGCAATGGGTGGTAGTACTGCATAATTCATCCAAAGCTCCACTTGCTCATCCTCCTCTTCCCTGGAAAGGTCATTCCTCTGTTTTCAGATTCATTTACCAGAGCACCAAACAGCGACTGGAAATTAGCAGCGCAGTGCTGCGCTGAGTGGGAGTCAGGTGTGCCAAACTATTACATGGAGTCCACCAAAACAACTTGAATTTTCTCTGACCCAGAGTGGGAAAAAGGTATCTGTGCACAGCACATACACTGGGCACTTTCATGAAAAAGACACTGGTGTTAACATGACTCTATTGGTTTCTACATGGTGATAATTACACTGAACTAAGTTTTCACTGGCTGTAAACCTGAGGCCTTCTTGCCCTCTCTGTTTTCTATGTAGATGATACTGACTACTGCTACATCTAAGTGGAAAATCAGTTTGCTAGTGAAGAGCAGAAAAACATCAAAGGCAAAAACTGTTAGAGGAGATCTATATATGTTAACAAGTTTTTAAATGTTTTTTACTGACTTTTCAAAGAGAAGGAAAACAAACATTGCCAGAACTGGTGTCTCTCTGATCTTATCCTACTGAAAACAGAGAATTTTGTAACATTACCACAGTAATATGAGTTTTTCTGGATCCATGTATCTCCACACTCACTACTTGACCTTTCTTCTAGGGAAATTCTGCAATACATGCTGGGTGCTAAATCTTTGGCTATGAAAACAGGCTTGGTGACATTGCTTGTTTATGCCTCTAACAGCACTCAGAGTAATGTGGTAGTGAAGCATCACATGGCTAGCAAGAGGAATGGACTAAAAATAGGGACAAGCAAAGCAGAAACACTTCTGACAGCACTTGTTGACTTCATATTGTCGTGGACTGTCACCTTCTTGATCCTGCAAAAAAATAGGCTGTCAAGATGTTTAAAGGTTAAATCTTAACAAAAAGTAAGCAGCAAAATTGTGATTTCATCACAACTGCACCCTGTAGTTGAAGCTCCCTCTCACATCTACTAACACAGTGCCCTTTGCTGTACTCTTGCCATAACTATAGCAGCAAATCAAAGGCCCAGAGAAATTGTCCAGCTTTCAAACCGGGTGGCATGGATTGGATGATGTCAGTAGTGCTAACCTGACCAAGCAAGGCAGCCAGACCCAGGCTGCCCATTTGCAGCTGCCCATCCCAACAGGGCACAGGAACTGTCTGGGAGATGGCTCCTTATCATGGCCCTCAGCTAATCCAGGGTCATTCTTGCAGTGGCAGAGCAAAGAGAATCTCATACCAGCATCCAGAATCACAGCCTGACACTTTACTAGGATAGATGTAACCTCTGTACTTCCCAAGTGCAATGACCTTAGTTCCCCTGCTCTCCCACAAGTTTGCTATGTGTCCCTGACTGCTAATGGGATGTGCTGATGAGGATCTACGCACTACCACTGGGTGAGCCTAAGTTTAGATCCTGTGTCTCTCTCATGAAGACCGTAATAGAGGATTTTTGGTGTGAGATTAGCAGGTGTATTTGTGAGACCTGAATGGAACTGATTACTCCATGCACATTTCTACAACTAACATTTGCTTTCATGTCCAGTCATTTATGCAGCTTTAAGAGTCAAAGCTTCATAGCAACTAAAAATATTAATGCTTTGATGGACTGGTGTTTGCCTGAATGCATGTTATCTGCTTTTTCTATTAGTTGAGAGATTTTTGATATGCAGATTGACTGTTTCCCTTTTTCCTTTTTTATGTACTTGTAAGTTCCTCAGGGTTTTAGGAAAATTCCTTTTGACACATTTCTGCATCTGTCAGTGTCTTCATGCTTTTAAAAATCAAGCTCTGTGTGGCTTAGGATTTTAAAGCCTATTTTAAGAAGTGACATTAGCACTTGAAACACACTGCATTTTTGTGAAATTGAGTGTCCAATTTTCAGGAGACTTTGTATTGATTCAGAGAGGTAGCTAGCAGAGCTTATGAGAGCATCAAAGACCTTAGACTTCAGTGTGAATTAGGCACCTAGAGTACTTTATCAAATTTTGACTACGATAAGGATATTATCTGAACCTGTTGGAGCCCTTAGGCTCCAAAGTGCTTACATCACTTTGAAAAATGGAACTAAGGCTTCAGTGATGCTTAGATAATTTTGGAAATGCTGCCCTTTATCCTCTCACACACTGTAATTTTCTCTAAGAGAGATTTGTAGTAAATGAAAAAAAACCCTTTTCATTTCATATCTCTTTACTGTTGTTTTTTCCCCTTGGGTTCAAAAGCAAAATTTCTACTGAAACATGTGGAGTATCTGCTTTGATATCAACACCAGAAAAAGCTCACAGAACATAATTGAGTTGTGTGGACTTCTAGAAGATGTGGTGAAAACATCTCTATGGAAAAGGTACCAGTGTCTGTTCACACCAATTACAACAAAACATTATTGCTTCATCATTAAATTTTGCCAATAGTTAGGACATAATTTCTGTGATTTCTGCATGCTAGAGCAGAGTTCTCCAGAGTTTAATCCTTTTCACTTATAATGCTAAGGTGTTTCTCACATGTGGTAGATAATCTATGCTAACAGGAAGGTGTGTTCATAGGCACAGGACAGTTTTACAGCAACTCAGTGACCTGCCTTCATTGCCTACAAGAATAATAATTGATTACTATAAGAATGAAGCTCGTCTAAAAGAGGAAAAACATGTGAGTCAAAGATGATAGTGAAACCATATGGACATATGTAACCAGAGAGTTGGGTTTCCTCTGAGACAATCTGTGACAATTTTTTTATAAACAGACCTTTCATCATCTTCAACAGATGTTACACATGAAGGGAAGCACAGAAGTCATGTAAAGCACTGCAGGACAAAGAGTATGTAAGGCAGAAAATGCTATTGGAGAGGTCTGGGATGACTTACACTACAGACATGAGGTGAAAAGGAGAAAGGAAAATGGCAAAAACCTAAAATCATGCAGACAGAATTGTACCTTGGCTTCTACTGGGATTTGAATTTGTTAGTAGTGGATTGCTGCACTGTAGCCTTTTTGTTTCACAGCGCTAAGGGAGACAGGAGCCGCAGTGCTGGGAGGGTGCCCTGCTTCCCGTCACTCTGCCCACCTGCTCGGTGCCATCACTGCTCCCACCACCCCTCTGCTGCGTGTTCTCATCCCTGTGTCACATCAGCCTCCCCAGCATACTGACAACGATGCACGGTCTGCATGGCCGCTGTCTGTCCTGCACACTCCACCACTGCTGCCATCCAACAGTGCCAGGAATGGCACTCACATTTTGTTCGCACTGGCAGAGCAGCAGCTGAGAATAACAGATAGTGCCAGCCAGAGAGTGACATTTTATTTAAATCACAGGAAAATGCACAGGGATTGCTGTGAGCTTCTTTGGCAATGAGATTTGAGTCGCCAGCTATGACTACGTGCAAATTTTCTCTTATCCCGGCACAACTGTTGATTGGCAGAGGGTCAGACTTGAACAACATAGGGGAGGCACAGCTGTTCCCAAATGTTAAAAGCTACTGCAGCAAAACATTTGCTTCTGCCCAGCTGGTAGTGATATAAAGTATGTAATACATATATGCACACATACGTGTTCTCCATTATTTTTTACTTATTAATTTATATATATAAAGGTTCACCTTCTCTTTCACTTAAAAGAAGACCTTTAATATTCTCTAAGTATCTTCTGCAGCTCTGAAGACAGAGATTAAAGTTCATTCAGGCTACCTTACAGTCTTAATATAGCAATGTCCTTAATCCCTCTACTAAGGAATAGTTTAAAACAAAAGTGGAGAAATACTTTGTGCCAGAATGGCTAGGTGTATAGAATGTGATGTATTAGTAGGACCAAAAAACTCTCACAAACCGAAATCTAAAACCTCCTAAATTCATATTCACCTTGTATTCTTTCATTATATGCCTGGGGAGCAACATCCCAGGCTGGATAACCATGGGTGCTCACCGCGGGTGCATGAAGAGTTAAACGTTTCCCCAGACAGCACAGAGAAAGTAGAGACCATGCATCTTCTGGATGAGTCTGCTGTTTAACATAACAGAGACGTGCAAGTTTTCAATGTACAGTGTTCCTGCAATTTACTTCTATCCTCCTTACAGCAAGGATGACAGGACTGTGTTAACACAGCACTCATCTGGTCTTTTCAAAATCTCAGCTGGATGAAAATATCACACACACCCTTGTACACAAATCTCGGATCATCCCAAGGCCAATGCCAATGACAGCAATGCAGCATGTATAGATTAAACTTGTCCATACAACTACAAGTTGAATTTAATCACTCTTTCAATGCACAGGTTTTAAATACGGCCTTAATTTTGTATGATTCATGTTTTAAGATGTTTTCTACATGGGGTTTCTCTTGACCCATTAGCTAGTAACCTTTTAAAAACTCAGACAGATGCATTCACTTTCACTGGTTCTAATCCATTAACTATAATCAGTGCCTAAATTTGGTATATAATAATCTTCTGTTTTCTATGGCACTGCAAAGGCTAATCATATCAGGAGATCCAGTCTGAGAGGAAAAACTGAATTATATTTATATATTCTCCTAGGGCCTTATTATGTCTATCAACTGTTTAATTACATAATTTTATTTTTAATTTCTTATCATTTCAGGAGATGAAAATATCAGTGGGTTAATAAAATTCTTCCCTTGACACTCAGCTGCAATCTGCAAGAAACAAACTCAATGTCGTCATGAAAACCTTTCATATTTATATATTGATTTTCTAAAATGAATATATCAAATTTACTTAATTCTGTTTAGAGTACCGCTTACAACTCAATGCTACATAAAACTAGAGAATTATTCAATCTTTGTAATTAAAATATCTGCACATATTTAATATACATATATTTCTACATACCATGTCATCTGCCCTCCTTATATGTACATGCTGGCAAATCAAAACTCTTGTTCCTGTATGTGTATATTCTAAAATTTAGATTGTAGTATGTGGTGATGTAATGCGATAAAAGATCTACCAAGTTTTTAACAGAATACCATATATGAACATATCATGGCCAATAAAATGTGCATAATAGATCAAGGTATCTTGGATACTGAAAGAAGGAAAGGTCTGTACCTTATTTGGATTTTTTTTTTTTTACAGTATTTTTTGTGTTATACACTATTTTTGCAGACACTGAAAGGGACTATATTTGTTCTTCTAGTTGATGCACACCTGCCAAATTCATTAAGCCCTCTGAGTTCAAAGGCTAAATACAGATGCACAGCAGACATCAAATAATACCAAAGAGATGAAAGAATATGATGATAACAATGATGAGACATACCAAAGGTTTAAGCACAGCATCTGCTCAGTGGAAGAAGCCTAGGCAATTGTATAATAACAAAATGCATAATGTTATTTCCTGAGTGTGCTGTCCTGGGCTTAGCCAGACACAGCCTCTTTGCAGTTGACAGACAATGTTTTTAATTCCATGAATTGCTCTTGTTACTTTTCCAATCCATCTAAACTGTTAGCATCCACAACAAAGTTCCCTGGCTTAACTGCACGCTGAGTGAAGAACTGCCATCTCTGCTTTGGCTGGCCAGATAGTCTCTGGTTTTATTTCATACCCCCTACTACTTTTAGTGGAAGGTCCTGAGTCTCTTACCCATCTTTTCTATGCCACACCCCAAGCTCATGCCTTGTTCAGCTTAGAGAGTTCTATCTAGTACATGTTAACATTCCTTAGCATAAAAGTTGTCCACAAAGCTTTTATCATACTTCTTGACCATCTCTGATTCTTCTCCCATTTCAAAACACCCTTTTGAAGACTCAGGAAACCAAAACTGCACACAGCATTCACAAAACTAACACATATGTCCAGCTGTATAAAATTTTATGGTTTCTTCTCTTATTCTTTCTAAAAATTCCAAGCATCTCATTTGCTGTTTTTGATCGATGCTGAACTTTTGGCTCACCTTATCACAGAACAGTCTGTTGTAACTCCTGTATCTCATCCCTTGTGGTATTTGTTAGCTAATAGCCCATTGCTCAGTGTCTGAAGGGAGGATTTCTTCTTTTTCCCCTGTGCATCACTCCACATCTGAATTTCATTTTAATATGCGGTCACTGAGTATCATATGACCCCTCTGCAGTTCTTGACAACAGTTCTTCTAAATAACGTGACATTTGACCTTTCTTTACTCATCCCTTTACAAATGACTTGTAAGTGTTCTCATCACATACATTACATGGAATGACACTGGTGATCTACATACTCCATAAAAACTGAAAATATATTCCTGAACTTTCTTTACTATCCTTTAGTTGTTTTCTTCTGTGGGTAATCCCCTCTTTTCTCCCAGGGTAACTTTGTTTAGGAGGTTTTGGTGAAGGACCCTGTCAAAAGCCTTTGGTATGATTCAAGGAGATCACATTAAATATTTTCCCTTCAAGTATGCATGGAAACCCTCAGTGCGCCAGTGAGTTATAGAGCTTAATTCTCCTTTGTAAAGTCACCCTGACTTTGTCACAATACCACGTAATTCACATATGTACTGATTTTACTTTTTATTAAAATTTCCTTTAATTAGTTTGTACTAATTGAAGGTAACAGGTTTATTAATCTGTGATATCAAGGATCTTTTCTGCAATTCTTTGAGAAAGAAGTGTCCTGTAAGTCTGTCCTCACTGAAGACAGACAGGTTCCTCCACAGGGCTGCACAGTGTGACTCATTCAGAAGAGTTTCTCACTTTGAAGGAATACAGTGAAAGCTGAGGAAAAATAAAAGAAATGGTTTTGAAAGCCAAGAGTATCTTGATAATAATCTTTAAGATTTCTTACATACTCATGAGAAATTTCTCCCTCTCTGCACTCCTGATGTCTAAGGATGTCTCCTAAGTGAAGCTGTCTGCCACTAACTGTTGAATGGAAAGCTGATATTCTGTTACAAAATCATCAGAAAAGCAGGGAAATACTGTGAATCATAAACTTCAAGAAGACTCAATTACGAAGAAATCATGAAAGAATTTTTCCTTGAAAACTGGTGTGAGCAACAGCCTTCTGTTTCCCATTTCATTACTCACTGAAAACCTTTGAAATAGTAGACCTGTCCTAAACAGAGGACAGATGCAAAGGGAAAATGCTTACCATTATATTTAGTTGTTAGTAAAACATTTCTGGAAAAAATAAGACCAGATTCAATGAAATACTTATATTAGGATGTTTAACATGGCGTACATAGTAAAATGTAATAGTGAGATGGAAAATATGGATAATAGCATTTTTAATTACAGTTTTCAAAGTAAACCGCAAATGCAGAAAACAAGTTCCCTTGGCTTTCCTCCCTGTCTATCAAATATACATAAAATTACACTGAGACAGGATTTCCAGAAAATTGCTTGGTCAGGGATGATTTCAAATGTGTATCTCCTTTCCTTAAGAGAGGAAGGGAAAGGTAGCCATGAAGAAAACTTAAAAAATATGGATTAACTATCAGCACCTAGAGAGATAAATATAAGTGAAGCAAGGTAGTAAACCTAGAGCATCTGTGCCAGAGCCTAGTATGTGGACAATGGAAACTGAATGCAGGTTTTTCAATAAAACATACTTTTGCCAGATAAAAAAAAAAGGCAAAACAAATTTTTCAAAACATTCAGGATGTGTTAGTTGATTTTTTGAGAAAAGTGAGAGGAGGAAGAAATGAAGGCAGCCACAGACTTTGTGGCCCACTTGGCAATTGCCAGCGAGGGTCTCTTTCCCTTCTCTTACATGAGCATGCACATGTCTGCCCTAGCTTTTTTCCACACCTCCATGAGCCTCAGGATTTGCCATTACTAATCTCTTCTCCTGTTGGCCTTGTCAGCACACACGTATGAACCCAACCTACCTGATAAAGTACTCTGAACAAACAAACATTCAGGAAAACATAACATTTTTGAGGGTAACCACCAAGTGACAATTCCATAAATCAGCTAATCACAGGAAGGGTACATGCCTTTGGCTAAAATGGCTCATCCATTCACAAACAGGAAGCACTGGTATTCAGTGTAGGAAGTGTACAAACCCTGTTTGGAGGGAGAAAGGGTGCATCCTTTTTTTTTTTTTCTCCCACTTTCAGAATTAGAAAAGGGATTAATTATGGGACGGTGTGGTCAGTGCAGATTCTGTGAAGAGTCTTTTAGTCTTGCTGATTCTAATTTCTTATAAAAAATTGTGAGTAATTATGATGTATCTGCTGAGTACTGGTGCTCAGCACCAAGGATACTCCAAAAACCCTTTGGAGAAGGAAATAGCACTGGCTGAAAGAGATGCATGTAACTGTATTGGGGGCTAGCAAATTACAGATTCCACAGATTTACCAAATGACCCAATTTTTAGATATTAAAATAATCTTTGCAGAGCCATAAAATCATATAACCTTCATGTCATAACCTATAGTAGCAGGAGAACAGTCATCTGCATAATTTTTCTTTATTTCAGTTTTCATTTCCACCTGCAGTGTCTGTTTTACTAAACAGTGCAGAGGGAAGAATGGCGAATTCTGATGGACTATCTTACATCACTTTGATGATCACCGCCCAGTGAAAATTAGTTATAATTTGAGACCTGGAATTTACCCAGTTTTTAATTCATGCCATGCATGGCTATTGATTCTTTAAGAATTTATTAATTTAACCAATTCACTTACAATCTCTCTAACAAGCTAATGACTCACACAAGCTGAAAATCTTACACATCTAATGTAGTAACGCTGCTATTAATTCCTGAAATACCAGCCAAATTATAATGCTTCTTAGTTCAACTCTTGCAAATAAGAAAAAGAATTTTAATGAACAATTAGTGGTTCTGCAGATGGAAATTTCTTTTTTTGGAACAGAATTTGACTCAGAGGCTACAAGTGTTACATGTGAAAGGCCAAACCAGACACAAAACTGCTGATTTGAATGACTTCTGACTAGTTTATTGAAAAAAACATGAAGGACATGGACTTAGCTATAGTTACTTGTTGTTTTTAAGAGTAAGATGTCTTGCATTATGCTTCAGTTACAAACATATTATAAAATATTACAGTCTTACAAAGTAAATCTAGCATGGATATACCTAATGTAACTAACACAATTTTAAGGAATATATCTTAAGATGAAATATGCTTTTGTTAATGTTTCATTAGGAAAAGTTTAAAAAGCCTAAGAAATTTATAATTTGCTTAAGTTATTAGTTCGGTTTTTTTAATTCTGGCCCTGATAATTTAAAACAGCATGGTTAATTCTCATTATTTGCAATCAGTTTGCTACTTTTAGAATTTTGAGCACTGTTAATGCTAAAATATTTACTTTAAAGATAACTATTTTTATAGTCTGTAAACTTGACTAACAAAATCTGTAATTTAGGTCAAATTTACTTTGATTTTTTTTTTCCTGTTGGTCTACTTTATTTATTTTAGTTAGCTTCCCATTAGAAGGAATATGACTGAGAAGAAAGAAACACCATTTGCAAGATTTGAAAGATTATATACTTACATCTCATCTGCCATTAAGCTTCCATTTAGTTTAGAGAGTTTTCAATGGTTGAATTAGACTGGACTTTAGGTGCTGACTGTTGAGGATCTTAAGTTTTGAAGTTCATACACGTGTGTAACAGCATTTCAATATGCATGGAGGAAATGTCACATGTAGGAAGTTGTTTCATTATTTTATTCTAAGCATTTCTAAAATGAATCTTTTCTTCCTGGGTCCTTACTTTAACCCTTCACTACGTGGATAACACAGATATTCTTAGGGGGGAAGTCCATTTAAATCTTTGGCCATTTCTTTTTCCCAACTACCTCCTCTCCCATTGCCTACGGGACAAATCCTGCCAGCACAAGTCATGTGTCCAGCTCTTCAACTCTGTTGGACTCTGGTTTGGACCTATTCACCTCATTAACTCCAATCCACAAAAAACATACAAGGTTTTGGGCAGTTTACATGCGGGCTTTCATCCTTTCTTTCCAAATCTTAACTCTAATAACAGTGCTGATCAATACCTGATTTTCAGTTTGGGGCCTAATGGAATTTAAACTATTCCATCAGCCTGCTGGAAAAGACTGCCCCTTCTGGTGTCTGACCAAATCCTCCCAGATTTGCCCTCCCAGGGGCAGTAGGAATCACCTTCCAAAGCATCCCACACTACAAGGAGCAGAAGGAAACTGCCTTCCAGCTGTTCTGACTAGCGTTGCTTCTCACTACTTCAGTCTGAGAGTCAGAAAACAATGTAGCTCACCTAACCACTCCACTTCTCTGCCTTTTTACAGCAAACAACCTTCCAAAGCTGTATCAGCCACATGAGAGCAGCTCTTGGAACACAGTCATGCTTGTGACAGGCTGGCATCACATAAAGAAAAGTAGGGGGCGGTTAAGAAGAAGCTGACAGATAGCGTTCCTATTAATAATTACTTTAAAGCTAATGTGCTTATCCGCTCTGTGCAACTGAAGTGTAACAGAGTTGCTGAAATGATACAGCACTGTTGCAAGAAATGAAAAAGAACTACAGGCATGTCTGAATGCTTTATCCTATGACCCAGGTAACATTAACACCTTAGCAGATGGATTCAAAATGCAAAACAGAGCAGGTCACCACCCAGGGGTTCAGTAACTTCAAATACTCTTTCCTATTGTGTCAGTACCTCTGCTGTTATTACTTACACTGGATGCTACAATCCTACTGAGATGTGTTCCAAGAGTTGCAAACAGCCTACCTTGATTTATTGCTGTAATAATCAGTCCTTAGCTTGGCAGCACTTCAGTGGGAATTGTGGCTGCCCTGGTTTCTCAGAATCAAGTCTAACCTGCTGTAAATCAAGCAGGGGCTATCAGTGACTGCTTCTGAAAGAGTGGACATTTTGCCTTTCTGCATTCATTTACCAATCCTGAAAAAAGGAACCATGCTTATTTAGTATGGATCTTGTCACAATTAATCCATTGACATTGCTAAGACTCTGGAAAAAAGTCTGCTCACTCTGCCTTTTTATATGCTTTTTCTTTTTTTCTTTTTTTTTTTTTTTGCTACATTCACCACAAACAATGTGCTATGGTTCCTGTTATCAATACTTTTTATATGAAAAAGTCTTTTTCATTGCAAATAGAGAAACTCACTATAAACATCAAGAACTTCTTTGTAAACACATAACACTTGAGACAACAACCAACATTTAAAGCCTTTTACCCCAAGAATAGTCATTTGAAAGACGCATTTTCTTCAGCTTATTCCCTTTATGTCTTTCATCAGTGATTACTTCCCTGAGAGAGGGGCAACCCCCTTGCATGATTACACTGTAGTAATGGGCCAAGTGTTATTCCAAGGCGGCGCTGCTGCAGCATTGCTGACGTCTCAAAAGGCCACTGGAGATGGACCAGCAATAAAACCAGAATTATTTGTCCTACTGGTTATTTCGATGATGTGCGGACCTGCATCATACCACTACTGACAATTAGTTTGATACTTGACTACCTTGTGCCAATGCTGAACATCATTTTTAGATGCTTCATGAATCATTTCTACTGTATATAAAAAAGTTACATAGTGTCTGCTGGCAAAGTGGAAATACAGAAATCTTGAAAAATTAGAGCTCATCAGATGCTAAATGAGAATCAAAAATCTTCCCTGTTCATCACTAAATTCTCCATTTTATTATAGTTTTGTTTCTGAACTTTTCTGCAGCGCTTTAATTTTATAAAACGTTAAGTAACTGTAGAAAGCTACGCAAAACAACCAGTCCAACTAATCAATATTTTCAGGTTAAAAAAAAAAAAAAAATAACAAAAGCAATAAATATTCAATGAATATTCTGTCTTTTAAGCAGTAAAACATTTTTCACTTGACTAAATTTTAGTTTCCAAAAGATGAAACAAAACTGGAAATAAAACCAGAATTTAGAGACAGGCTATACATTCTTGCCACAAATATTATATATTTTAAGTTCAATGGATTATAATAAAAAGTATGTTTGCTTATATTAAATCACATAAAATATACCTCTCCGACTGATTTTCATCCCAAAAACCAATTTGTGTGAAATATTTTGGAAGCCTTTATTGTATTAAAAATCCTTATCTCTGGATTGAATTACTCATTTATACGGTATCCATGGGTTGTGAATATTTGATTTCACATTTTTATTTTGAATTTCCTTGTTTTCTTTAAGAAAACAAAAAACATTCCAAACCCCACTGCCCAAGTGACCAACCTCACCTCATTATTTTCTACTTCAAATCCCATGACTTCTCCAAACAGTTCCTCCAAACTTCACAGAATCTAAAGAAATGCACATTTTCGCTTTATCTGTAGATCACCATTCAGATGTTTTTACTACAGAACCTACCTTGATTCTATCCAGATCAGCCAGTGCTTGGTAAAACAGCTGTTTTGGCTAGAGGGATACAAAGTGGAACAACCCAAGCTCTTTCAGCCACACACAGCAAAAGCATCTGTTATTTATTTTACAAGTTGCTAATGACAGAAAAGTTTTCAACTCCTAATGAAAGAACATAAAATACAATCACACTAGGAAACAGATAGAAGCTACTGGAGTCTTTGTAACATATGCTGCTGCATTTCCACTGAATATATAAAAAAAGACTTTTATCTTACATTTTTTTTAATCCACTATTCCTGTTAATATATTTATGAGTGCACTTTTATTTTCCTGTAGATTTCTAATATCCTGGCATTTTTTGCATCTCCTTACACTTCATAAAGTCTCTTTGAACGCTAATTCAGGAAAGTAATTTTTCTCTGTGTTTAAAGTAAACACAGCCAGCAGTGTTCCTTATTTTTAAAGGACAATGGCTCTAAGGCACTACCTATACAATATAAAATTGTTGATCCTGGTCCTGAGAATATTTAAGTCTCTTGCTAATATGGAAGATAAGTCTTAGGCTTAGTTCACAGAAGCATAGGTAGCCTTAGTTCTGCAGACTTTAAAAAAACACCTCATAAAACTTAAAAAATCTTTACATGCAACAGTTGCACCCCACATTTGCCCAGGAATATAAAGAAAAGATACCCAGCTGCTGCCAAAAAAAAAATAAAAAATAAAAGAGCTAAAATTCTGAAGCTCTGCTATATTTAATTGCATACTCTGCATTTCAAAAACCTTATTTAGATGGAAAATCATAAATAAGCTTACATAAATAAAAAGTGGTGATATTGTCTTCACACAGTTCAGTCATGAAAACAAGCCTAGGCTAGTCCTGCTGGTTTGGTTCAGCTTTTGTAAAATGTTGGTTCAAATGTGATGCTAGAGGTATGCTGTCATCTAGTATCACACTTGTTCACATATGGAGGTGTATTGAAGGAATCAACAGTGCCAAAATTCTTTTTGTTAAACACTCACATTTGCCAATAGTTTCAGAAAATTAACAATTTTAGCCTTTAAAAAGAACTGCATATGATAAGAAACAGTCAATGTGTTCTTCATCCGCAACTTGACGTAACTGCATTTATTCTAAGAAAAGCAATTTTGAAGGAAAGAACAGTAATTAGTATTTTCTCACTTTTTTTTCATTATTATTGGTGTTTCTCTTCATAAAGTTTACCTTTGTTTTTAATAAATAGCAATCCTACTGAATTATTAAATTGGTCATTAGTTCCAAGCAAAATTTACCAGAATCTGTACCCTTATTTAAAAGCTGCTCTTTAGAGATGGAAATCCAGTGAATTTATCTTCATTACAGAGACCCATAGTGGATTTCTCAGAAAACTAATGATTTCATAGCCAACACTTGGCAGTTGAAGGACTGTAAAAAATTCAAGATCTTGACTGAAGGTCAATGGAATAGGCTGATGTAGACACAAAAGTAATTTCCAGGGTTTACTAAAAATCTCAAGGTATGCCAGGTTATGCATCAGTTAGCCATTCATAATAGTTAACCATAATAGTTAGTATTCCTGACACTGAACAAGAAGATATTGCAGTGATAATAACACATATAGAAGTTTTTTTAAAAAGATTTCTGAAATTTTATCATAATCTATAACAAGACTGCCTGTGGTTTGGCATATTTCACTGGTAATTTGCAGTAAGAATTCAGGCCTCCTCTTAGAACATTACAAATGATATGAAAAAAAGAGCCCAGCTGCTGAATATCACATGTGGTAAAGAACAGCAAAAAGGCAACAGAACAACAGAGAATGAAAAAATGAAGAAACAAAGATAACAGGCAATAGACAGAATACAAAGAGCAAAACCAGAAGATGATTGGCACTGATGGTATAGTCCTGGACAAAAAGGGAAACAACTGAAGACATCACATGCTGCTGTTCCACAGCAATGGCCAAATGACAATGCGGTGTAACAGTCAACAACCAACTAAAATCCTTTCATGCACTAAAAAAAACAGAAGCTCAGTTTTCGCTGCATATTCAAAACCTGAGCAGGTGGATGATCATGGTGCTTCTAGTGACACATTTACCGGCAATAGATGGGGAACAAAAGTTTCCATCTCCTACAAGTTCCTTCTCCTACAAGGATAAGTTTCTACTTCTCCTACAAGCATGTCTCAGGAAGTGTTCAAGTGCTTAGGTATGATGAGCCAGGGTCAGACAACAATGGAGTGCCCTATTTGAAACCAGGTCTCTACCTATGGGAGGCCATCCTGGTGAGTGCAAAAATGTACCCTATGAATGGACCTGCATATACCTGGACCAAAAGCTGGACTTCAGTTTTATATCCCTGATGTCTCACAGTCTCCTACCACACAACTTGGTGTGGTACCAAGCTTGGTGGGACCCACAGCTTGACCCTGTCTCCTCTGACCACCCCACATCTTTTGCCAAAGCCAGCATTGTATGGGGTTTGTGTTTACACGTCTGCAAGACATCCAGTTGGCAGAAACATCCCATGAACCCTAAAAGCATTCAGACATTGAATGATATGGGCATCCTCCACCCTGGCTAGTTTAGTATACTTCTGTAGATGAAGATTGATACAGGTACTCAGGACCACCCAAGGCTCTCGGTTTGCTTGCACCCAGGAAAGCTAACTTTAACAGAACCATTCACAGCCAAATCAGTTCAAAATGCAGTGTAGATGAGCTAATGACCCCTGAAATCAACAGAAAACAGATTTCTGAAGACTACAAAGAACAAACGACAAGGAGAGCAAAAAATAGAAAATACACACAAAAATACAATTTCTCAATATGAGTAAATAAGGTTTTGCAGTCATGATAAATTTACGTCTAAGAATGAACAATATGCAGAAATGTATTTGGAGAGGAAATCCCCAGGCTGCTCAGCTTCAGTTTCCTGATCATAAACCAAGAGCCAAAAATCCTATTTATGTGTTTCTCAGTGATAATTTGGATGCTAGACTTGAAGGGGATAAAAGTTGTTTAGTATAGATTTACTTATTTCTTTTACTAAAGTATGCTTTAGTAATATATGTTTTATCTAAGCCATTTCAGAAAGAATAAATAGAGTGTTCAACATCCCTTGCCAGATGCTGGGCAGTCCCTCTCTGGGATGCAGGCTTCTGGTCCCACAGGGTCCTCCTGCATATGTGTAAAATAAACTCATAAAATCATGGAATCATAGAATGGCCTGGGTTGGAAGGGCCTTTAAAGATCATTTAGCTCCAGCCTGCCTGCCACGGGCACGGAGGGACACTTTCCACTAGAACATGTTCCTCGGAGCCCCATCCAACCTGACCTTGAGCACTTCCAGGGATGGGTCATCTGCAACTTCTCTGGGCAACCTGTTCCAGTGTCTCACCACCCTCATAATAAAGAATTTCTTCCTAATATCCAGTCTAAACCCACCTCCTTTCAGTCTGAAGCCAATTCCCCTTGTCTTGTCACTACACATCCTTGTAAGTAGAGTTTCCATCTTGTAGGCTCCTTTCAGGTACTGGAAGTCTGCAATTAGATCACCCTGAAGCCTTCTCTTCTCCAGGCTGAACAATCCCAATTCTCTCAGTCTTACATAAAGGGCATCATCACCCAATCATTTGAGATTCAGTTCTTTTCTTAGTTCCACTCATCTTCTGAAATCTTATGAGATCATGTTCTCTGGATTTAACCAGGCTTTTACACTCGGCTAAAACCTGTAAAACAACTTTTACTGTGGACTAGTGAAAGGAGGTCCATCCAGTGCTTTCTGCCATTGTACATTCAGTGACTCTTCTTCAGGAATCTCAAGGATAATAAACCTATTTCTACAGAAAAAGAGCTAATTGCCACACACCTCAATGTGTCAGTCTTCAGTTTCTATAAACATATACTACAAAACCAGCAAATAAGTTGAGACAGTATGCAGGAACTTTTTTCCCAAGTCACTTGAATTTGTGAACTGGCATTTTTTAAGACAAAAAGGAACAACTATTCTGACTACTTTAGATTTTCTTCTTTTTCTATTTCTTCCTTTCATGTCTTGTCAGTATGAATAATGAAGGGTAAGCACCCAGCTGGTTACACACGACATTAGATATCAGTCTGGCTTTCTCCTGGGAATGGAACATGCTACATTCTGTGCAATATAATAGTGCAAGGTAAGGGAGAAAGAATAAGAAACCCCAAGATAAGGATGATTTCCTTCCACTCAGCAACATTTTTAGATTTTTTTATATTATGCAATTGTAAACAACTTGAACTTTAGTTGAAAATGTATGGAATGGATTTCCTTACATTTTAAATACTCCTTTTCCAAAGCCAAGAAAATGTAAGAAAATTATATTAACTTCTATTAAAAACTGTTCACTCAGTCAAGTTCTGTTTACAACAATGCTACCTCTAGCAGTCAGTATTACAGAGCAAACAAACAATAAACTGTCATGCATGGAAATTAATGTATGAAATAGAGGTCTGCGATGCAATCCATATAACCAGTGTAGAGTCTTCTGTAATGGTTTGTTATAAAGCTTCAGATGGACCCCAAGCAAACATTTACTGCCCATGTTAAAGAAGTGAGAGGCGTTCTCAGGCTTTTACTGCAGGATGCACTATTTTTCCCAGTCTTTCAAAGTTCATTAGCTGTCATGGCGGAGGAAAACAGCAACTGTGACATGAGCTGCTAAAAATACCTCTTATTGGCATCTGTTCTGTGGTATTTTGTGTTCATTGGAACCTTCAATGGGTGTGTGAAATTTTCCAGCTGCTTATAATATATAGAACTCAGTCTTAAAAGACTCAGTGACAGACCTTGTGTTGTAGAGAAGGGAAGGTCTAGAAGAAGTACAAATAAGAAGGGTATCACTACATGCTAGTACATTGTACACTGCTTTACACCACACAGAAGCCTGCTTGCAAATAACCACGTTTTTATAAAATGGTGAAAGTTTATCAAAAAACTGGTTCTATTATTTCCAAAAGTTTGCCAGACATATACTGTGTTTTCTCCCTGAAAGTGTCTGCTTGTTTTCTTCTCAGTATATAGCAGATTGGAAATTACTTCCTATTTTTGCTTGTAAGAAAAGCTCAGCATTATTTTTCAGAATTCCGCATGCAAAAGCTTCACCTACATTTTTGACTCCCAATAAAGCAAATAAAAAGCTGAGAAAGAGGAACAAGTAATTTAGGTTTATTTTATAATTCAATCAATAGTCTGGAGAAATCACAGCTAGCAAGGCAAAGAGGCAGAAGCCATTGAGCTGGATGTTGAGCCAAGACTGTATAGGAGCTCAGCACGTAGTGGGGTGAAAGGCTGCCCTGTGGCACTGCTCAATTTTGTCACCAACCATCTTAGGCATATTAACTGCCCATATAGGAGGCAACACAAACTGCAAGGCTTAATCAGTGAAAATGAGCTTATGTTGTCTTCTGTAGCTAATTTTCCTATATTAAAAAGTGTTTTCTGCCTTACTGCCTTCTCATGTGGTAGATGTTTAAAACAAAGACGTAAAAAAGAAGAGCTGTTCAGTGTTTCTTTATGATTTCTCACAGAAAAAACCCTGGAATTTAAAGGAACCAAGAAGTTAACTTGCCATAACAACTTATTGAAATGCTGTGGGTCTTGTCATCTATCTGAGCTGATATTTGCCGTAGATATAAAACTGTCTGTGGCAGGTGGTTGGCCGAAAACAATAAAAGGCATGAGGAACACAGAACTACTTGCACTCAGTTAAGGAAGTGTCACATTATCTGGCATTAGTTATATAAAACAAAAATAAAGTTGAAGAAGCTTAAATGATGTCAGATGGCAGAAAGGGAAAGAGCTCCACAACCTGTTTTCAGTGAATGAAGACTCAGTGACTTAGGGAAAATCCACCCACATTATAACCTCTTTCCAACTATTTAATGTGCATTCTGAATGACTATACAAGACAGCTGAGACAAGCAGAAAACTCCTTGCTTAAAAATTATTGCTGAAGACATTGGTTCTCTATGTCTCCACAGGGAAATTGAGTAACATTTTACTTCCATCAGCAGATCCTGTGAGAAGAGCATTAATCACATCACTTTATGGAATACTTCGGCATTACTAACTGATCTTTTTTTTTTTCTAAGTTGTAAGACAGGACACCATTTCTTGTGAAATGAATAATGAGGAATTTCCACTTAGACAATGGAAGAGGGCAACCTGTGATGTTGGTCCTAGCTAGGTGGCACTCAATATGCTTTTATGAATAATTTCCAGCTACAGTCCCCATGAAATCCCCTTATGAAATCCCCATTATCAGAGATATGTGTTGGTAAAAGAGCAACAGACATAGCTATTTATATGAGTATCAGATGTCTCTGAGGTTGCTTGTATTGCTCAGAAGGTTTTTTCTGTTTCAAGGAGAAATGAGTAAGCAAATAAACTGTATATGCTTAACTGTAATATGCTAAATGTAACAAATATCAACTTCAATATTTCTCATAGATCCATATGGAAAATTTCAATGTACAGCTAAGCACACTAAAATCAGTACCACAAGAAAGTGGGTACTGCAAAGTAATAGTGTATTCTTAAGCTTCTTAGAGTAATGAAGATAAAATTACTGACAAAGCAAAAGGTTGCACTGAATCAACAAAATCACCTATTTTTGTGATTTGTAAAAGCCTATTGGTGACTCTGAGGAACTTGGATGGTGTAAAACTTATTAAGAGTTAATAGCTCTGGCAAGTATAAGAACTTTCAATGGCATTTACACAATCTTCAAAACTCAACCAGTCTAACCACATCATGGACCCTTCTACAAAGGGAGTTACACCACAGAAAGTGGCATCTGGTTTTCCTTTTTGAAAATATGCAATATTAGATGGCATCAAATGAAATTTGATTCCAACAAAGTGAAATCAAATGAGCAGATGTAGCAAGCAAATGGGGTAGGAAAAGAGAATTTGGCACGGCAGCTTTTATCCTCAGCCCACCTCTGGCCCCAAGAGTTATGAAGAACATTGCCTGTGAACTCTGAGGAGTGCAGCCTGGCATTTGTGGCTGCTTCCCCAGGACCAACTGTCCCCTTGGTGGCAACTCTGCCAAGTTAAAAGTGTTCAGCAGGTTGCCAGTCCTGCAACCCGAATCCCTTCCCATTGCCACTGCCAGGAGGCAATCCTGCTGGTCAGTGGTGAGGGCTCATGCTGCACTTTGGTCAGTGGCACTTCGGATATCCGCTGCTGGACAGCTGTACAACACTCAATCCTGGCAGTGCCCGCTCCTGTGGCCAAAAGGAGTGAGAGCTTGTGGCCTGGGATAAAGATGCTGAGCATGCCTGGGCAGTGACCCTCGCAGGAGTTTCAGACACCAGCCCAGTTCCTACGTGAAGTCATCCTCATAGACAGGGAACATGGATGGGAAGTAGATCTGACTGTGGAAATGGGATAGGCCATATTTCTACAGACAATGTCACTGGGATCCGTGAGTACCAGGATGGCAAGCTGTCATGTCAGTGCCAGGGTTCAGCAAGCTGTATGATTTACAAATACAATGGGGCTCCCGACTGCTATCAAACATATCATTTAGAGAGTAAATGCTTTACATGTCTTTACTTTTTTAACATTTAATTTAATTTTTATAAAACAAAATCCTAAAAATATCATACGTGAGATTTCTAAATCAACAAGTAGAAGACAAAGGATGGAGGAAGTAGCAGTGGAGCTGCAGCTGTGTAGGGAATTTGGAAGACGATGTGCTAAGGATATAAGTTAATGAAGCACAGAGGAAGAATAACAATAATAAAATGGCCCAGGAAAACAGCAATGAAGAGATAAGGAGAAAGCTGGAGGACAAGAGGTGAGAATTTAATCATCTGTGAAATAGGTGCGGGGAAGATGACAGTCTACAGACTAGAAGTGATGGGAAATTCACACTCAATGTAATGCTACATTGACAAGATGGGAAAATTACCTGTGTAAACACCAGCCTTTAAGTCACATGCTATTTATCTTTTGGCCCTAGCACAATCCCTCATCAAATTACCTAATGAATTACAAGGTGCAAAACTTCAGTAACTTCAAATACCATCTCATCATTTCCAGAGTAAAGCTAGACCCTAATACTGGTACCATCTGAAAAAATAATTTAGCTTCCAGAACTTGTTACAGACATGTGACACAGATTATTTCATCATTATTCAGGAACAAACCAACAATAAATTACCACCATAAATTACTGCAAACTAACAAAAAAAAGAGAAACCAAACCCAAACTTGTACCAACTTTCTCTTCCATTTAAAAAAATACAGATCCCTATACTTTGATTGTATTATTGCAAGGAATGTAATGATTACTTATTCAGTGAGGACAGTTGTGCATAGATCACTGCAAACCAATGCCTAAAAAGACTACTTAAAGAGAAATAAGATTACCCTTGCTTATGCATGTGAGCATGGCAGACAGAACTTGTTGCTCTTTACATATCATAGATTTTTCAATAAATCCCATCTTTTTACCAGTTTTATAATTCAAATTATGTTCTTGAATGTTTTATCTCTGTGTTCTGATCATACAAAATGAGGTTTTCTGTTCCACACATTACAACTGTAAATACAAAAGAGATAAAAACAAACAAAGGGAACATTTAATTTTTCATCACCCACTTTAAAGCACTCAGCCAAGTGAATACCAATAAAAATGTAGAAAAGAACACCTTGTGGTGTCATGCTCTTCTCTGCCTCTCAGATGCCATACCCGTGAAGGAGTGCTTATTTTTGATGTAGTGAGATATTTTCATGTATTTTCATTAGCATATTTCATTATTTAAAAAAAAAAACAATCACAAAATTCTCAATGAAAATAGCCTGCCATTGATTTCCTATTGTGAGAGGAAATGCATTTTGCTATCCTGGGCTGGGCATCTCAGAGTGTCAGGAACATAGAGCTACTCTCATTTTTAAAAAAACACCAAGGCACTTATGAATTGCTCTTTAAGTGAACAGAGTCAGTGGGAATTTGATTGCATTTTGCCAAAAGAATGTTTTGCCTGTGGGCTAGAACTGCTATGGGCAGCACGGTGTCACTTCAATGAACTCCAGCTTACCAGGGCATGTGTGAATGATTTCTTTATGCAAGGCCCTCACAGCCAACGCACTTCTGAACGAAACACTGTTTTGAGAAATTCTAGTCTTAGTCTTCTCCTCACTCCCTCCATCTATAAAAATAAAAAGTTAGCTTAAAAATGTACTAGAGAAATAAAACTGCATCCAAATAAAATTTATTCATTCCCAGGCAACTGTGCTGCTATTTCTAGCTGACTGGCAGAAGATGAATTTGCGACTTAAGGGCAGAATTTTATGAGTGGTAATACAGCAAAAAAAAGTACCTTTATACAGTAGAGATTTCTGTGCTCTGGAATGAGAACTTTCAGACTTCTCTATGTTGCATATCTGAACCTCATTCATGTTTACTTCAGAGTTAGGGATTATTATATTTCTAAAATTCTATTTTTTTCAGAAACTGTGCATTTTAAAAAGTGATTGTACAGACTAGATACTTTCCTGAAAGAAATACCTTTGTATTACCTGCTCTGAGTGTTAGTCTAGAATATTTGATAGGCACTTAATACTATAATTTAAATTTCTTAGTAGAGGTGCAAAAGCTTTCTCATTATCAAATCTCACTTATATCATCATGAATAGTCTCTATTTTAGTTTTGGATTGGGGTTTTTTTGTTTCTTTTTGTTTCTTTTTTTTTGTTTGTTTGTTTGTTGGTCTTGGGTTTCTTTTTTTTTGTTACTTCTGTTTTTTAAGTTACTCTCTGTTTTTTGATTGCTTAAACAGGGTTAATAAGGCCTTAAAAGTGCAATAAATATACATGTTTATGTGTGTAAATGTAATAAGAAATAATAATTAAGCACCACTTATGAAACACAGGAGACATACTACAGAAATTTAATGTCTCTCTCAAGGTGGAAAGAAGAAGCTTTTCATTCCCAGGTGTAGGGCAATCAGAATAATCTCCTTAAATCACTTTTTAGCAAGCAAGGAGAAAGTTTTGTTTCTTATTCTGAAGTCTATCACAACACAGAGCATCAAAGTCAAAGAAGCATGAGATATTTTTTTTTCTTTAAACTGGATTTTTGTAAAAGTAGAGAAGGCACTGCTGTTTCTCTAAAGATGAGACCCATTTTAGCTGAACTTACATTAAAGTCTCTCAAGTAATGGTAATATAATGTTCCTGCTGTTCCAAAATAGTAACATGCAGATAATATTTAAAAATAGCAGTATAAATTAAATTTTTCTCACTAAATTGGTCTAAGTAGTTCCTGTTCAATGGTGTATGCACTGCAACATTAAAGCATATTGAAAACATTTTCATATTGCTATTATTGATCAGCGTAGACTGGTGAATTAATTGCAGAGGCATCTGGGAACCAAATCACAGGAAAACAAAGCCATATCTGCATGGTCAACTGTACGTTTTTGGTCTAATCATGGTCAGTACATGTTTTAATGTATGAAAATCCACTATCAGTTTTGAACATCGAAGGAGTGCCTAAGGAATTCATGTTAGGGTCCAACAGGACAGCCAACCGCTGGCACAAGAAACAGGTGCAGAGATGACCTGGCAGAAAAGCCATTTCCCATATGTAGAAAATAAACTATTCAGTCAGTCAAACATTTCAATTAATACTTTGGAGGTTGCTTTTTAAGATCTTGAGAAAGAGTTTGCTAGATGAGTGATGATATGATATGATACACACTCACATACTTCCATCTCAAGCATTGCTGCTTGTTTTCGGAAAATCATGCTACAACACAACAGGGATTTTGAAACTACATCATGTTATATTTTTTTCTAAAGTCACTATCCCACAATAGAAGCAATTTAGTAACAAGAGTCCTATCATCTCTGTTAATCTTCGAATGGTATTTCATGGAAGCAATTGCACTACTTCCACTACAGTAGCTGAATTGAAGATAAATAACACAGATTGCTACGCACAGAAGGAAATAAGTCAACTTCCTGTGGAAATTTAGTTAAAATAATATATTTCTGTTTCCTTCAGATAATGATTTACTTTAGAATTATTAATATAAAGAGGGCACTGAAATCTACTAATGATTTGCTTTCTTTAGTGGCTGTTGCATATCTTAGTTGTTTTCTTTCTCATTTAAACTCCTATATACTTTAATAATGAAAACATTCATTTTTAAATTACAATCTAGATTAATTTTGCATCACTTAATTGTCCTGACATCACGACAGGTTTCTTTTTCTGAGTAGTTTCAAAAGAAAAGGAGAATCCAAAAGAGGCAAAAATCCAGAAACAAGCCTGCTAAATTAGCATAAATGTTGACTGAAGGGAAATCTCCATGATCTCGAGATGACTATATTATGATGAATTTCTTAATATGATGAAAGGGATAACAGTCTTGTCTTACAACCATGAAATAAAATCCACAAGAAACCACAGGAAATAAAGGAAACAGTATCTGCAGCCCCCCTACCTTTCACTGTTTTGATTGCATCAAATATGCGCATCCTAAGTAGAAAATTTTAGTAAGGCACAGCAGACTGCAGGACTTCTGGAAGAGAGCAGGTGGGATTGGGAATCTAGTATGATACTGTGACGAGTTCAGAGGTAGACCTTCTCAAATATAAATAATGGGATAATGCTCCAGACTTTCTGGGGCTGCTGTGGGCACTAATGCTTAGAGAACACTTAAAAAATGTCATACAAGCATTGCGTATTAACAGATAAGGAGAATCTTTTGGAAGATTGAAAGGCTTAGAGTTACACACTCAGGGCTGCCAATGGCTTAAATGAAGATATTATTGGTTTATATTTGGCAAGAGCCTTCTAGAATAAAAATTATCACTTCTTGAGTAAAGACTGAAAGACGTTATCTCCCCAAAAATGCTGCGATTAGAGAACAGTGTACCTGGCAGGGACAGTATTTGAATATGTGTGCAAACCTTTGCAGTGTTCACAAGACGGGACTCAAGAGCTACTTCTTTTTCAAAAAACAAACTGTGCTTCAACCCCTTTGGAACTGAAAAAAATCTGTCATGAGTCAAGAGCTGAAGCTTCCGAGAATGCTGTAGGCCATATTTCTGTGGGATGGGACCATTCTGGGTCTGTTACACACAGAAAGCACATGTTCAGTGCATAATACAACCCTGTTTGCCCAACATCTTGGTCTGAAACCACAGCCACTGAAGCCACCTCGAAGGTCAGTAACTCAGTGTATGAAGTTGCTGCACTGTGTTAAGGCGAATTAATTGGCTTCTTGAGCAGGTTTTGTAGCTTATGCAGATATCTACACTAACAAGCCAGTCAGAATGCTTTGTTAACTACACTGGTGTCATTTCTGTAGACACTAATTCACTGGTCATATTTATAGCTATACTATAACTCTTTGGAAAAAATGCTGACACACAATTCAAATAAAAGTGTCAAAAGAGCAAAGATAGCTGTATTAGTGATGACCAGATTTACAGCAATTTTAGAAATATAGCTCCTACACAACAGGTTTAAAATACTGGTGAAAATTTATAAAGACTCCCTAAAATTACAAAGAACTGTTGTTAGCATAATTCCTCAAACTATGAATATGTATGAACTCCAATTCCACTTAAGCGTATGAAATTTTTAAGTACATGCAAATTTTAAGGGCTCAAATCACCTTGAATTAAAACACAAATCAAAAAGTAAAAGTCCAGTCTAAGGACATACAATAATATATGCAAAAAAAACACTGGACTTAGAAAAACCCAACAAACTTGCTTGAAAAACAGCATCACTATTCTGCTGTTGTAAATGCTGTTCTGTCATTAGTACCAAGTCAGTGTATGCAGTTTAATTTCCTTTTAATTAGATATGTATTGTATGAGTCAGTGCAGATCTTAAAAATCTATTTTAAAATACAGCAGTCAGGAGAACAATAGTTAATACAAAGCAGTTGACTCTTTCTGCTGATTGAGTTTCATTACTGTGGATGGCAGCCACACATGCACAGGAAGAAAATAAAATCCTTCCAAAGAACTCAGGGCTCTGTATGTCAAGGTGCTGGCATAGAAGTCCCGGTGATGTTTTTCCCCCAACTGATTTCCAAAAAGGAACAAAATAAAGATAAATCCATAATGATGACATTTCTTGTCTCCCCTCTACATGTTTCAAGAAACTTTACTTTAGTTTTCCTGGCTTGCTGGGCTGCAATAGAGTGACTGGCATAATCAGAAAGTGGGTTTAGAGATACTAAACAAGCGCAACTCTACTTACTTTCTCTTTTATCAAAGATCCTCAACATATTTACAATGCTCTTCCCAGTTAAAAGAATAAATTGTATAGTTGGAAACCTCTAGGTGTCAGTGAAGAACAGGCAAGGGCTCACCACGAAAGTCCCTGCCAGCAATAGGCAGAGTCTCGGTTTCCCAAAGACCACCCTCACCACTGGGAGAGACTCAGACACATCTAAAGGCCATTAGACACCCAGGTTGGGCCAGTCAGGACCAACTCCACCACTTTACAGTGCTAGCTCCAGCAACTAAGAGTTTGTGTTCAGAAGCTTTATTAGTCTCCATTTCATTTGAAAATTCATTTGAAAATTCTTTCTCCCCAACAAACATACGCTACCAGAACAGCCTGCTGTCTTTGTCCTCCACTTTTCTTTCTGTACTTTCTAAAGAATGACATAATTAATTCATATTCAGGCACCTTAAGAAAAGTGTATGTTTATTTGCATGCCACTCTTGAAATAGGGGTAGATGAATCCAGACAATAAAAATAACACACACCTGATTGCATCAGCAATAACCTACAACTGAGGCACAGGAGGTTGGCAGCAAATCTTTGTGGTCAACATGCTGGCCAAACACTGTGGGAACAAACAACAGTGTGATTCTGCTAGTGTTGTTTCAGTTTCACAAGAGGACGTGTGACCTAGAGCTACTGACAGACTTGAAGCACTCTAAACCTGTGTGTATATTATTTTCCTATCCGATGTGGCACTAACTTTATCACTGAAACATATTTATTGCTAGGCATATGAAAAGCACAGAAAACACAAACAGCAGCAAAATCAGGCCAAATGCATGGGAACTCAGCTCAGTTGCCTAAACACTGACACCATTGAAGATATATTGAGACAACTGTACAGAGCTGGAACATGACAATCAGTAGGCGACCTGCATTCTACAGAGGCCATAGCTGTTGGTCTGGAGAAGACCTGAAGAATCCCAGACAGCATCAGATGTCTGTGTCTAGGCATTAAATCGAACCCTAAAAAGATACCATGGAAAAGTTTATAGACTTATGCCTCCATTTACCTGTATTTCCACACTTGATTTAACTGCTGGTATTCTCTAAAATCAAAGAATGAGAATGGACACCAATCTTAAATGGGACCTTTGCAAGTATATACTAACTTTTGATTGGAGTAATTAGGTGCTGTGTTCACAATAAATTGTCAATTATTCAAACAGAACTTGTAAGGAAAGGTTTTATTTCAGCAGCTTTTCAAGTAACTGCCAAAATATTGAAGTACAATGTCCATAGCAGTGTGCTGCTCCTTACCTGAGCCTCAAAAATAGTTTGATGCCACAAAAGATTTGTCTGTCAATGTTTTAAAATTTAGCTATATATTTTCTTTCCGTTACATCTGAATAAGGAGCATGATCTAATTCTGTTCAGAATCCTTGAAATCCTGATTTTGCAAGACTGCAACAGCCATAAGAGATCACAGTAATATATAGTCTATATTCTTTCCATTCAAAAAGGATAATAAAATGAATATCAAAGGGTGGCAACAAGAAACACAGTTTCTTCTGAAACTGCTATGAAAATACAAGATAATAAGGATTAAAAAGAAATTATTTTTAAAGGGCTTATGGATTTTTACATGAGGTTTAATTTCACTTAAATTAAGCTCCAGAGAGTTATTTTTCTTTTTCCAGTTTTTCCACACTGGTGCCATAACTATCTGAATGTAAACATATTTCTCTTTGTAAATGAATGCATTCATGGTGGAAAGACTAAATATTTTCTAATTATACTGCTATTAGTACTTAAAAATTATTTGGGACATTTCCTCATGGCAGTCCATTGGGACATAGAGAGATGGGTTTGATTTTCCCCAAGGGAGAAAACATTTAAAGATTATAATGCAGTCTCTCACATTGGTCAAACAAGTACAGAACATGATCAAGATGAGAAGTTTTAAATTTATTTCCATTTAAGTTACAATGACAGTATATTGAAAGTATTCAGATAGGGCTCTAATCAAACAGGGAATATTCCAGCAAAGGAATGGGGTCCTGTCTGCCTGCTCTTTCCCAGGAATAGTAATTTGGTGCTATCTTACTCTATTTCTCTAGTCATTGCATTGGGGAGATGGATCTAAAACTTTCATTTGTCATCCATGTTTTATGATGGAGGAGATCCCTGACCTTTAATCGTTTTTTCATAAACTCATTGTCCAGGGCAGAATTAAGCCTCATGTGGCATCTCCGTGGTTAGTCAGAAGTTGGTCACCACTTTCCCCCAAGGAAATGCGTCACTTGTTAAGTGACACGTTAAGTGTCACTCACATATCTCCCATTTCCATTCATTTTTGTAAGCCAGATTCCCCAATGATAGAATATGTCCTCATGGACCATGTTTTTGGAAACTTAGAAGAGGAGATAAAAGGAACTTCTATTGACTAGAGAATGAGACCACAAATAAACTGCTCTATAAATTCCAGGAGATGATATGGTAGAGAATGCAAATGCTACTTTACAGCTTTCCATGAGACGGTTTCAGGAACTTTTGTTTTCCCTGGAAACCCAAAACTTTTCACAGAAGGTTAGCAATTTTTGAAACCAAAACCAAAACCAAACTACCAACTCCAAAACCTTTAATAAAAAATTAATTTATGTTAAAAAAAAAAAAAAAAAGTAGCAGAAAGGGTAGTATTCACTTCAATTTGTTTTCTTCTATCCTAAGGTTAGTTATATTGTCTAATGTTGGAAATACCAGGACACAGATATCTCCTAGTGTTGATTCCTCCAAAAACATATGTTAAAACACTTCTCTCATGAAGAAGGGGCTTGTAACTAGATTGGATGTATATAAGCTCTCCCCTCACCACCCTTTGTCCCTCCCTCTGTGCATCAGCTCACCAGGTATTGCAGTGGTTTCTGCTACCAGGCTGTGAAGAAGAAGACTGAAGAAATGTCTTAGGGGTGCTTATGATGAAGATTTATCAACTCTCCTACTGTTTGCAGCCAAAGAGGGCAGCACATTTCTGTAACACCAAATCAGCCTGTGAGGTTACTGGATGAGCTGGCAACTTTTGTTACAGGCATAGTGAGGAAGCTCAACTCAGAGCTGAAGTTAAGCAAAATTCACTTTATCTGAAATGTTACAAGATTCAGAGCTATAAGTAAATTTCCGTGTTTCTGTCTCTTGTGTTTCCTTCTGAAGCTGAACAAAGATCTTTAAGATTTTTTGAAAAGTATGATCACCTGACAACTGTATTGATTTCTGATTAATATATATTCTAATATAATGTCATAGCACTAAAAAAAAAAAAAATTAAAAAACCACTAAGCTAGATATATCCTTGAGTTCCCTCTTTTAAAAAAATAATGCTGGAGTTTTAAATGGAAGATTTCAGACATACTTCCTCAACTGCTTACATTAACTCAAGCTCAGCATGGTTTCAACTGCCCCATGCATGGCTTTTTCTGTGGTGTAAAGATGTGCATAAGGCCTCTCAGAAGAAATGTTGCAATTACTTACTCAGATCTTTGGCCACATTCCCATTTCAATCAAATTAGCAGCTGCTCCTCTTCATTCTTCTACAAGAGTTGCTAAATTGTCTTGCTTCCAGATCCTTATGCCAGTAAAAATGGAGAAAGCCAGAAAGTGGGAGAGACAAATAAACAGGAAAAAATGAAGGGATCTCCTCTTACAGATACAGCCTGAGTATGTAAAAAGACAAGGATAAAACATTTAACTGGCAGTAATAGACATGGTCTCTGGTCTTCTATGGCTTCTAAGATACAGCCTGAGTATGTAAAAAGACAAGGATAAAACATTTAACTGGCAGTAATAGACATGGTCTCTGGTCTTCTATGGCTTCTAAGGGATGATAATCTTGACAATCTAATCTTGACTGTGATGCCTCTTGTACTCTGATTCTCTAGCACAAGTGACACAGATTAGTGATGAGACCACAAGTGTGAGCAAGTACTGGCTCTCATTCTCTTAGGCTCGTGTTGCAGGCTGGTGTTGACTGCGGGCATTAGGCTGACTGAAGCTTCTGATGGGACTATTTCATATAAAGATAACAAGGTTTGCTTCTGGTTCATCATCTGACCATCAACTTCTGACTTATTCCTTTGCATTTAATCCCACGAAGTACAGATTTGTCAGACTATGTGCTTCAAGACACCTATTATTTCCTAGAAGACTAAAAACACTTGCTACATTATCACTGCACTGTTGACAACCCTGAGATTCATTTTGCTTAACTGACACATGTTCTTTAAGAAAACCACAACTCAGAGGGGCAAATTATCTGCTTCTGAATACTAATGGTTCATTTGCAGATAAGGTGTGAGAAAATGCAAGCCTGCATTGCCTCTTAAAGTTATTGCTCAAAAGAGGTTAGGTACCTGAGGCACTGGAATGAAGGAAAATTGTCTTTTAATTACCAACTGCAGCAACAATTTCTAATTGTGACTAAGAGTGTCAAACATTTTCCATAAGAAGGTGTCTTGTTTTAATTTTGACAGGACCACAAGAAGGTATTTCTGTTTTAATAGAACTACATTAAACTTTAGCCTTGTAAACTGAAACCACATAGCCCAGGAAAAATAACATTACTCATGTAAAAAATTCTGAAGATCCCTTATTTGAACTACTGAAAACACATACAGTTTAAGACCACAGGAGAAATACCAAATGCTCTTAAGATCCTAAAAGCCAGTAACATAAATTACAGCATTTCCTGAAGAAGGCAGTAACACACGAACGAAACGGAATCCATAAAGGGGCAAATTTTGTGTTCAGTTATAATAGACATGACCTCTCCAGTACTTATCCAATTCACCTGAATAAAACCAATCTAAATGTGAAGTGTTTACATTAAGGTACTCTGATTCCAAAGGGTGCTCTGGGTTCATAGGCAGTCTATTGCCTTCTTTGAAGTAATGTCTCTCTCTTAGCCTTAACTCCCATATATTGGTCAGCATACAAATCTATACCTTAAATTGGGCTGTGAACAAATCTGAATAACAGATATGGGTTGCTGCTAATAATTGTATTAATCTCCTTAGCAGAAGGATATTCTGAGAAACACTTGAAATTTTCAAACTGTTGAAAGAGAATATGACAAGAGATGAGCCTGTGTGGGCGAAAAAGAAAAATAGGTTCTTGAACCCATAATTGTGACTCCCACAGTGTTTGCTGCAACTGTCTGTGGTGATAACATTTATAACACCTCATCCCTTCAAGGCCAACACCTCTTCAGTGTGGTAAAGTACTAAGCTTATTTTTTATTGCCACAAAATAGTACACACTTAAGAGAATCTGGCTGTGTTCATAGATTCAGAAACCAAGCAGCGTATCCAGAGGGCAGTGTGGTGGCAAAATCAATATAATGCTCATTTATGCTAATACAATCCCCTACATTTCTACAATAAAGTGTGTGCCCATTTGCAGTCATGCTAGTATTGACAGCCTAATTGTCAATGCACTCATAGAAAAATCAAACATGCCAGCAAAATAGCACAATTCATGTTACTCACTAACAGACCACAATAGAAATTTGTACTTGTTTATTAATGCTTAGCTGAAGCAGGCTTTGAGGATATTTCTTCTAGCTTTCATCCAGGTGATGAACCAATAGTATCAGGCAGTGGATACTCATCTCCCACTGACTTCCATGAAAGTATTCCTGGAATGATTCAAGTTCCCTAATATGCGGGATGAGACCCACACTTCAGTTTTAGGATCAACCAAATTAAAAATCCAGACAGAATGTACATAACCATTCAACAATCTTCCAGCAACAAACCAAAATAATTATTATTGTCATTATGTGTAAAGTAACTACCAATTAAAAAACTAGCAATACAAGAATAGTAGTTTAAGATATCCAACCAATACAATCTCCAAAAAACAGTACACTACTTGACAAAACGGAGGCGATCATCTAGCTCTAGTGCATATTTTTGACTAATTCAGTATTTGTACCTTAAACTATTTTCCTTGTCCTAAGCAAAGAAAATTGTATTAGTGTCAATACTGTATCTGATTTGAGAGAGAGCCACATATGCATGCTACATACATTCCTTCACTTTAATTTTAAACTACCCTTCAGAACGGCTCTGGGCTACATTCATATCTTTAATAACTAATTTAATACACAAATATTTTATTATCCCTTCAGGAAAATAAATCAACTCCTTTCTGGAGAAATAAACCTGACATGATATGAAAAAAAAAAAAATGAAATCCTGTCAAAGATGTGAATAAAAATAGGAAGAGTGTAGGACAGAGTATGGTTTAAATCACAATTTCATTAATTTATCTTGCCCCTCCACTGCTCAGCAACAGACAGTGCCATTCACAGAACTGTTATTTTATAACTGCTCCCACATATGTGAGATGAGGACTTCTGTGCCATTACTCATGTACAAAGGAGGCAGTTTCTCTCTGGCACCCATTGATGCACCTTTCCTCAGCTTCTTGACCAGATACACCTGCTAAGCCACAGCTGTATTGACATGCACAACAGGCAAACACTGTGCTGCAATAACAAATCAGCTGGCATTGAGGGCAACAGGGGAATCTGAGCGTTTAAGCCCAAATCAAGCTGGGTCCTGTACACTGAATGACAGGTCTTAGTGGCTGGAGTATGCTGGATGAAACACCTGGGACACATCTTTCCAGTTCCACCCCAGAGAAATACATTTAAGATGCTGCAGTACTGTTCATGGTACAAACCAAACAACAGCCAGCAGGGAAAATGTGGACATTCACTTCAAAACAATGGAACTACAATGTTAGTGTAGGCATGCTCTGTGAAACTGTGCTTCAGGTCCAACAGAAGGGCTACAGCAAAAGCAGGTGAGATGGGGTGTCCCAAATGAGACCAGGCTACCCAGCATAGATAGACCAAGAGGGAGGCCTAGCTCAGGGGCATGCACAAGAATGGTGTTTATGGCATAGGAAAATGGGCAGGCAGATACCAGAAAGTATTTCCATAGGTCTACACAGCTCACAGTTTCTTTCCTGACCCCTGGTAGAACCATTCTCCCTGCTGAGGAAACAGCCCTCCTAAAAGTAGCATGTTAAGCAAAATGAAACCCTCAAGCTTTACCTGCAAAGACAGGGAAACCGGTAATGAGAAAGAAGAAATCTGATTTTCATCTGCCTATACTCATACTTGCATTTCATAAAACCTTTTGACCGTGTCTCTGTAGCTCAGAAGAGGTCAGAAATGATTCACTGTCCCCTGGTTCCCAAATCAAATCTTCCCTCAGGAAGCCTGAGAGAATACATTCTCCTTGGTGGAGTGTGAATATAACACATGCTGCAGTGGTATTCCCTATCCTCACTACCTTGGTCTGTAAGAGGTAACCAAAACTAAACAGATTTTAAACAGAAGGACGACACAGCTGGTGTATTACCACTGTAATTTTAGAGTACCTATTTTTATCCATTTTCTGTTGTGCACTAATCAAACTTCTATGCAAACCAATTACTGAACCTAGAGTGATTCTGCTGTGTCCACAGAATACACTGAAATAATAGTATGCAACAGAAGTAAATATACAGCTGTAGGGATTATTTACCCTCTTCCATGGCAGAGATTGTGTGCCCAGAGTTAAATACTTTGGGGAATACTGTACTTATTACAGATACTTCTGAGAGGTACTACCTTTGGAAGCATGGCACAGAATTCATAACTTGAGCTACTGATGGATATTGCATCTGTTGACTGTCTAATTTTACTCATTTTACTCTCACTTACTCTACTACCTTAAATTTTAAATGAAAGTATTTACATTGAAAGTTTAAATGCAACTTGGCTTTAGTCGCCTTCATGATGTAAAAGAGGTAGAAATCTAATACTGGGCTCTGGACTGAAGTCTTTGGTGAGGAATGGTTGAGCTTTCACAGCAGATGTTGACAGTAAGATATGGAGCTGAAAAACTGCCTCCCTGCTCTTCCCCCATCCTGTCAGAGCAGTAACACCATTGAGTTTAAGCCACACACATCTGGAGTACAACTCAGTCGTTGCATTCACTTCTGCGCAAATTAACCCTAAAATGTATCCAACCTTATCACGAACGGTTCATAATAAAGAACAACTACACTTATGTTGTACGTAGACATTAAAAATAAACAGAAAAAGGAGCAGTATATTCACTAAGGTACTAGGCTCGAGATTTTTGTTCCATGTCATACAGCTGGTGAAGGAGTGCATTAAGGCACTGTAAGTGAAATGTGTAATTTGGAAGTCTTTAAAGTGTTTTCTGACAGAAGTTGAAAACATAAAAAAGAGATGAGTGAGAAAATCTGTTCTGAACTGAGAAGAGACTTGAAAGGGGTGAGAACTCAGTGTAGGGCTTTGGAATTTGTTTAGGCTAAAGATTTTAAACTTCTGAAATTTGTATCTTACATGATGAGAGGGATCTTCTGACACCACTGCAGAAATTCTTGATCAGGCTCAAACAAAACAGGGCCTTTTTTTTTTTTTTTTTTTTTTTTTTACGAACAGAAGGTAAAAGCTAGCATGAATAGTATTAAATTATAAATATTTCCATAAACTATGACATCTGAAATGGAAGGCATTGCAAAGCTTGACACCCCCATCATGGTAGAGCTAGGACTTTTTGGCAACCCTTATAAAAAACCTGAGAGAAGTGGCATCTGTAATGAATATATGGTTGCATATAGACTTTTAATAATACCAGTCATGTTGAGAAGGTGGTGAAGTTATATCTCTCTTTGGAAAGGGAGGAGAGGGAGTGCGAGTTGGAGCAAAGGATTTCAGTATTTTGCAAGTATCCAGAATATATCTGGGAGGAACACATCTGAAGAAAGTAATGGAGATGGGAAATATATGAAAACTGTCTGGAATTAGACAGATGAAAGCAGCAAATCCAGAGGTTCCTTTTAGAGTTTTGAAAATAGCAATCTCCCAAAGAGAGGACACTTGTCAGTACCAATGCAGAAATATCCAGTCCCTGAGCAGGACCTAGCTACAAGTTTTAGAAGACTACATCCTATTAATAATTTTGGCTTTAAGCAGAGTCTATTCAACTGAAATAGAAGAGGGGGGAAAAGAAGCATATGGGTGGATCAAGAATGGCTAAAAACCATCAGTGTCAGGTTGCTGTGGAAAAAATGTTAAATATGACCTTGAGTTTAAATAGATGCAATATTTCCAGTATAGACAGGGCATTATTAGCAGCACTGTCTGGAAACTACATCCTGTATACCATATTCTGATTTGGCCACTGTTCAAGAAAGAGAAAGTAATCTGAAACAAGAAAACCCAACTGAATGAGCAAGTTGTGGAAGTGGATTCAACATAAGATGAAACTGAAAGAGCTTGACTTGTTTGGCCCATCAAAGCAACAGCTGGAAGTTTTTCCAGGTTTGTCTTTTTCTTTTTTTTTTTTAAACATGAATGAGATAATCATGCAGAAGAGATATTCAACCAGTATTCAATGCTATCACATGTTGTATAAACTGTGTGGTCATAAACCACCAGCGAAATTAAGGCTGAAAATGAGATTTCTGATCAAAGTTGAAAACACTCAATGGGAGTAAGAAGTGAAACAAACCCAAACATTTTCAAGATGGAGTTTATAAACAAGAAAGCTTCCAATGATCATATGTCAGGAGCTGGTGATAAGACTCAACAACCCAGTAGCATGTGAATAATGGGCTTATACAGACAGCCAAACCAAAGCAAGAGAAGGACAAAGCAGCTCTAGTTGACTCTCAATGGAAATTCCAGTAGTCAATGAAATTAAATGGAAAAACACCAACACTTTTTATCCTACTCTCAGTCAATAAAATTTTTCACTTTATTCTTTGGTTAACTTATTAAATCATAAAAGCCTTTAAAATTTTGTTTGGTTTCAAAACATTCTTTCAAAATGAAAAGCTGAAACACTTATTGAACCACCGAAAGAGCATAATTCACCTTTTCTAAGGTGTCTACTCCTTCCAAAGATATTTCAGCCAAACCTATTTGAGGATTCAACATAAATTCATAAATTGTTTCCATGGGGGCACATTCACCACAACAAAAGAAGTTAAAAATAATTTACACAAATCCAGTCTTCAAGGACAATAAGTAGGGATACAGTTATGGTCAGAAACTTGGACTATTTTTTGCGGATTTAAATATCCCAAAAGGTGCCTCATTTTAATTCTCACATTGAATTTTTATTTTTATCTTGAGAAGGATAGTGAATTGAAGAGTAACTTCATCAACATTAAATAGGGATTTTTAATATTAAACAGAAACTGTCTGTGATAGACAAAAGAATTAGTTCTTAATGGATCCTCATGTCTAATCACCAGCTGTTGAGGGATATATTTGATTCATCTGGCTGCAGAATAGCCATCTACTTTATAGATTCATAAGAAACATTCACTCACACCATGTGTAAAACGCTTTTTCTGGTTCATTTACCAATATAACTTATCTTCTAAAACTGATGCTGTACATAATTGAATCCTAATAACCTTCTTCTTACACCCAGAGAAGTAGTTGAAGGATTATGAGCACATGTGTGTGATGAGCTGTGGACTCTCAAGACTTCAGTAGAGTAGGGAATTCAATAAAGCTCTTGAAAATACCACACAGAAAAATAAGGACTATATTTAGAGATGTTTACTACCTTTCTTCCTCCTTTTGAACACAGTGATTGCATGAGAACTCAGTGAAGAAGAGCACTTGAAAACAACATTTAGCAATTTTAGCAAACAAAATGTTTCTCTGGTAACAAAGGCTGAATGCATTGTAATATATTCCTCCCTATCAAATTGTGTCACAAAATTTCAATCTTAAATAGACTTTAATTATTTCAAGCAGACTTGGTGTTTCCCAAGTACAAAGTTAGATGCTGTACAACTATATCAAGTACTTCATAAATGCCAGTGAAACTAAATTAAACACAGACACAGATTTCATTTAATAGCTACAGCTGAATGACCTCTTCAATCCAAAGTGTATTTAAAACAAATGTGGGTTTGTTTTGGATTTTTTTTCCTTCTCCCCAATTGATTATATTTCAAAATGTGCCTTCTGAGAATTTATTCCAGAACTAAAATTTGAGTTTTGGAACAAACTCAACTGAAAAAAAGAAGTTAAATGAAAAATGTGAGGATTTTTCTAATAATTGGAGTTATTTTTCATTCAGTTTCACTGAACTAAGAACAGTCAGTAATACACAAAATTTTACATCTCTGAAGAGTATGGCCCAAAAATAAAAAAGTAAATAGGCTTTTCAGTCACTATTCTTGTGGATTATTCCTTTTGATATCCATAGTAAAGCTGACGGATTAACAAACTGTCTGTTATCGAAATACATCTCTCTATTTATTCCTAACATAAATAATGACCTGATTTGATATTTATTTATTTGCCTACATTCCTTTCTCAGAGTAACACAGATGCCAGTTTCTGCTGAGTTGTCCATCAGTGCATAATACTTGTCCAAAACAGAACAGATATGATTTAGTTTCTGTAACGGCTATTTTAGAGAATACACGCATACAACAGAATTTTACATTGAACTCTGCTCAGATTTATATTTTAGGATAAGCATTAGAAAATATTTACACTGGATACACATCTTCTAGTCTGGACAAGAATTCAAAAAGCCCAGTAACATGCAGATTTTCTGTTTTAATAACAGCTGTAATAAAATCATGATTCCGGAACACTGAAATAGTGTTTTTATGCTAAAAAAAGCAAACAAACAAACAAACAAACAAAAAATCCATAAAGCCCCAAAACAAACAACAAAATCCCCCCCCCAAAAAAAAACCCCAAACAAACGGGTGAATGTCTTGCCAGCAATGCTGCAAAAATAGCTGAAAATTTCGAGTAAAAATATTTCACCTGACAAAGAAGTGGAGGATAAGTGAAACAGGAGACGTAAACGGAAAGAGATTATGTTTAGACTAGATAGTGAGAAGAAATTCTTTACTGTGAGGGTGGTGAGGCAGTGGAACAGGTTGCCTAGCAAAGCTGTGGGTGCCCCATCTCTGGAAGTGTTCAAGGCCAGGTTGGATGGGGCTTTGTGCCTTATCATTGCCAGAGGAGCAGATGTCAAGCACATAGCTCTCATTTTGAGATTCATGGATTGGATGCAGTGAAACAGAGTCTTGTGGAGCTCCCTATTGTAGATAACAGCATGGTAGGAACACCTGAAAACTGCATCCACACAAACCAGAATGAACATTTCTCATTAGAAAGGATGAGGAGTCACAGCAAGAAAATAAAAGGTAAAAAGTACTATCCACTTCTTGATGACTTTCAAGCTTCACCACATCTTCCTCTAATGTAAGCTACATCACTGGCAACATTATGGGCTATCCACTCCAGTGGATAAAATTTGTTGCCATTTGATGCAGGACTTGAGAAGCAATTTTGATGTATTAGGAAAACACAGGTTTCCTGAAAGGTGTGGAGGTTTAAGGGTTAGTGACAGAAGTTGGAAATTTTCAGTCACTTCCGCCTGCTAGCACAATAACTTTGGGTAATGACCGTGTGTCATGGGGTGGCTCTGGCTGGATGGCAGCCACCCACGAAAGCTGCTCATTCACTCGGCTCTGGCGCCTACAGTACCTCCTGCTCCTCCTCCTCCACTGACCATGGTGTCTGCAGAGCTGTTCCTCTCACAGGTTCTCACCCCACTCTTCTCTAGACACAATTAAAACTACGCCACAACCTTTCTTCTTCAATATGTTATCACAGAGGTGTTATCACCATTCCTGATTGGCCCAGCCTTGGCCAGTGACATGTCCACCTTTAGAGCCACCAGGGATTGGCTCTGCTGGACATGGTGGAAGCTTCTAGCAACTTCTCACAGAAGCCACTCCTGTGACCCCCTGTGACCGAAAGCTAGGCCATGCAAACCCAATACACCTTGATGCTTTCCTCTTGTTCCCTGAAGACAGTAACTTGAGTGCATGGAAGTTTGTATGTTCTTAATTTGGTTTTGACAACATAATTTGGACTTTGTGTAAATACACACGTTTTCCAGATAACTTTTTAAGGTTCGGGGTCTCAGACATCCTAAACATTATCTTGTTATTCCTAAACCATATATAGTTTCACTACCGCCTTTATCAGAGGGCTTTGTGAGCCACATTTTCCACTCTCTTGTTGCTGCGCTATGATTTTGTCTCACTCAGTCCTCTTTCTCGGGGTCAGCATACAACCAGCCTCAGCATATAAAGACAGCTCAGTTGTTTCTGGTTTTGCATTAATTGGTATAAAATGCTTTGCTGTGTAGTACCTGAGTTTTCTAAGGCCTGCTCTGAAAACTGAGCTGCTCTAAAGGTGGCTTTGTTCCTTAGTGCTGTGTAGAAATCTCTGTGTGCCCAACTGCAGCTCTGAAGGGCAAGCTTAAGTACTGGGTATGGGAAAACAAGTTCACTCTGATTTGGGATAAATGGCATTTCTTTTTTGTTCCTTTTTTAAAGTTAGGTGTTATTTTAAGACCTAAAAAAGACTGTATGTCATTCATTAACAATAATTATTCATTTCCTTTTTAGCCCCTTTTCTCCTCCTGACTATTCTTAGACTTTCTAAACCCTATATTTTCTTGCACTTGCAGCAGCATAGTCAGCTATATTAATGATTTATATGTTATTTATATTATTATTTCTTACAATAATTATTTATATTATGCTAAGTTGGCCCAAGGTACAGCATTACAAGGAAGGGTGTGATGCAGGTGCCTCCCAGACACTCTGGCCTCTGGAGCTGCAATGACGGAATGAACTTCCACTCCCTGTGGAGCACCTCTTGCCTTTGTTCTTATCCTTACCCAGGGTAGCAAGTTTAAATGGGTAACCAAGGTATTCTCAAAAACATACATTTTCCATACTCTTAGCAGACGGCCCATCCTCTCAGATGCTTGAATTAAGCAACTGAAATAGCCAAGTAAATTTGTGGCCTGAAAGAAAGTACCTCTGGGCTATTCATACTTATTTTTAAAAACCCTGAAAAAATGGGCAAGTTCCACGGAATTGAGGGTGAACCAGAGAGGACAGAAAAGCTGACAAAGGTAATAGCAGGCTTGAAGGGCTCTTAAGGTCACATACTTCTACCTCCAAACCTGAGTGGATGACTGATACAGACTTCAATAAATCTAATATGGAAACAAGGAAATATTACTTAGAATCATTTCACTGAAATTACACCTGGACAACTATACTGCATATTGCACTAATATATTTATGTGTTCAGTTGACAGAAGGAGCTATATTGATGCATTAAGATTAGATATATTAGCCTATACGCTGCTCAAGTAACTCACAACAGTGTAACTGCTAAAAATGTTGTCGTACAACCACCACAATCATATTAAGGAATTAACTGTCATACTTAGTTACAAATTACAGTCTAATCAGTCTGATCTTGCAGGAACTGGGTTTTGCCCTGTGTTGCTCATCAGATGATGTACACAAATATGTCATCATAAATGGATGTGCACCTTATTTCTCAGGCGGGGTGTTCAGGTAATCCATTGTTTGGGGTCACCAATGACAGTTCTTCTGAATCCATCTTTATATTTTCTGCTGAAAGGCTGAATGCAACTTTTTACTTTTTATTCATTTAAGATAGATGACCTCAGAGAAGGTTAACATCTCACTAGTAACTTAAAGACTGGAAAAGACAAGTTACATCATCGATCCTTATTGCAAGTTCATACTAAAGAGCTTACCAAAAGCAGGTTTAGAGATCTGTTACAAAATTAACCTGTAACCTCTGACACCAGTCAGTTCTTCAGAGACAGATAAGATCATAAGACTGAAAGCTAAAGAGAGGATGAAAACTGGAAATCATGTGAAAGTTCTTTTCTCAGGAAGGTTGAAGTAAGATAGTACTGAGTAAATGGACAAAGGAAGGTTCTATTTCTTCCATGAATTAGCAGACTTACTAATATGAGGTCATGTGTCCATTGACTGAATTATGAAAGATTTTCATGACCCACTGTCCAGCTTTAGCATCTTTGAAACTGTGAAATGAATGGAAACTCACTTCCAGCCCTGGGGGTAAAAAAAATACAATGAGTGCTTTTTTGGTGACTTGAACTGCATGAGATTTGCAGACCCTTGCTTATAAACCCCTAGTAAGACATGGCAATCTGAAAGATAGCAGCTGTTTCAGCTGCTTTTGCTTTTACCATCCAAACTGGCCTCTTATCCAAACACCATTTAAAAACACTTCAACATTATCAGATCACCTCTCAATCCTTTCGTACCTTTTTGTACCTTTAGGACTACTCTAAAATTTTCAGCACTGAGTTACAGTTAAAATTAATTTAACAACTGGAATATCACATTTAGAACTCTTTGTAGTAAGGGAGAAGGTGGTGGATTCTTTTTCACAACAAGGCTTTTATCCAGACCCAGACTGCTTCTATACCGTATTAGAAGATCTCATTACTCATTACTCTGAAGCTCATTATTTCAAACTACCAATGAACTCATCAATCACCAAATATAAGAAGGACATTATTCATAATCACAAGAATTTATGGTTGGAGGAATTATTTGTTTCCTGCAAACAGCCGAGCATTCAAAACTGAATCAGTTAGGCAGAAGTAAAATATCTGGCACATTGCAATGTTTGTATAGCACTGATTAAATTCAAACAGTTCTATAATACATTGATCGAGTGGCAGAACCTGCATTTGCAAAAAGTATTGTAACTACTTAATAACTCTCGAGAGCTATGCCTTTATCTGTATTTATTTTTAAGGACACCACACAGATGAACTCTAGTTAAGGTTTGCAATTTTCTATCTCAGAATAACCATATATGAAGCTCAAGTACAGAAACATCAGAAACTTTTTGCTTCTTCCCTCACCTTAGCTGGCAGTTATCACAATATCCTGATAATGAAACCAGAAGAAAATATCCACCCAAAGTTTAGCCAGGCTCCAAAGTAGCATCTGTAAATTGCTTATGCTTATCCTTGTCATATCTAGCCCTATCTAGCCCTAATTCCAAAATATTTATTTAGTTTTCTTGTTTGTTTTATTTTTTTTTGACTCAAGTGTTCTAGCAGTCACATACTGATAGGCACTCATGCTTTGGACACTGAGCACTTCAAAATCCTAAATATAGAAGATGTATGGAACTCTAGAGGTCAGAAAATTAACGTGAGGATAACAAACCAGTTCCTTTAGTCTTTACAGATAAACTGTTGGGAAAAGAAATATTAAAGTTACATAAAACAGTGCAGCAGACAAAAAAAAAAAAAAAAGGATGCAAACACTATTCAGATTTCTTCCACCATTTGTATAGACAGTAAAAAAGAACACCTATTCTAATATGTGTTCTCCAGGTATCAACACATACTCTTATGTCCCACTTATAAATAAACGACCGCGCTAAACAAGCATCAAATGACTCAGAACCAAAAAGCAGTGAACCCATCCTGCTGAAATCATTATCAGCTTCAGATGGTGAAAGAAGTGAAGAATCTGCTTTCTGTTATTGTTGATGAACTATCAGAACAATACAGGGATCCAACATCTGTTCCTCAAATTTCTTATTACTTTTCTAAGTTCACTCCAGCAGCAGGAAATCTAAGGCAAAAATTGGCACATATTTAACACAGAAGTAATTTTGACTAGCTCTCAAGTTCTGCTTTGGCATGGTGCTGATTGACCCATTGATGCCATAAAACAATAAGGAAGTTTTCTGCCCCTGTCAAGAAATGAAAGTTGGGCAGCTCTTGGTTTTAGGTTAAGGTAGATGTAGCTTCAAGTAAATGTTGCAGTATAATCCTACTCAAGGCTATCTATCTCTTGTTGAATAAGCAGTAGAAATATTACTAAAAACCCCTCTCTGGGAAATTAAGATTTAAACTGGATCAGAATTAGTCTTTCTCTATTATAGTGTATCATTTTTGAAGTACTTTTTGCAAAAGGCAAAGATTTAATATTTCCTTCAGATAAAGACATACCAAGATAATAGAGTTATCACAAACAGTGAACTCTGTGGCCAGTGTACAGTGCACATTAAATAAACCTAGTTTGACTTTGTCCATATGAGAACAAATTCCAGTCCAGATTAATCTAAATTCACCTAAACTAATCTAAACTAGTTTCAGGTACGAGGGTGCCCAAGTGAGGGGGAATGGTTGCCCTGCATGTTCCACTACAGTTGTTAGAGTCAAAGAGAAACGTCGCAAAGAAATTCAGGTCTGCTAAGATCTGAATTGTCTGCTGGAGCTTCCCATTTGTCTTGGTAAATTATGTATAGAGTATTGGCAGATGGTCCATAATCCTAAATTAGCCTTCTGAGTTATGTAAAATTAGGTGGGATCTAGCTGAATATCATTGCCATGTAACATGTCTCAGGAACAGCCTGGCTGATTATTTACTCACATCCATGGGACAATTGTGTGTAGACAATAATGTATGTGGATATTTTAATTTTTTACTTCTTTCTTTATGATCAAAACTCCCAAAGCAAATTTTATGATAGAAAATGTGAGTGTTGACTGAACTCATTCAAAGTCTCAGCTTAATTATTTTAGAAGAGACATTCTAAAGCAACTGAGCTAGTGAAAATGTTTCAGCTGAAAGTGGTATTATATATTCTCCTTTTTGCTCATTTGCAGCAGTTTGAAAAGGTTGCCTGTTCTGTCTAGCTAGTTTTCAAGCCAATTTGATGCTGGCAGACTGAAGTTCCATTTTCCCCCACACTTCAAATATTTTAGGACTCAGTATTCTCCTGTTGAAGAAAGTACCAGAGAAGACAGATGAGAAAGATTATGTGTTGTTTGCACTTCAGTCTGATTATTTGTGCAGAACATACAAATCTGAAGAACCACACAAGCATACTTCTCAGTTCTTCCCTCTCTGCTAATTTGGTACTAAATCACTTGGCTGTTCCTGGATTGTTCCCTGATACCACCAATTTAGACTGTGATTTCATTAAAATAATCATTACCAGGGCAATACTCCTAAATGAGTGTGCAGCTGCTGAAACACAGCAACTAGAATGCAGGAAAATCTGCTTTAGTTCCAACTCTTTGTACATGCTTATATAAAGAATAATGAATATGTACAAAAGCCTGCAATACAACAGAATGTGAACACTTTACTTACTGTTTTGTAATCCTAACAGAACAACTTCCAGCAAGATGAAAAGAAATCATTCTGCCTTTCAAGATTTACTTTCTCACACATTCTTGGATCTAACATGGCATTATTCATTTTACCCTCCAAGCACAATAATCCTTCTTGATTTTTTTGCAGATATGTACTGACTTGAAAATATTCTATATTTCATTCTATATTTTTCCAAAATATATTTCTGGGCAGTTCAACACGTAGTGTTCCCATGTAGCATTCAAACAGCAGTTCCCATTGACACTGTATAGTCTACATAAATCAAAACGGGACCTAGGCTTTTCACAGACCCTGCAAAGGACACTGGGCCATCTTTTCCTCTCCCGTCTTAGCATTTTGCTTTTTTCTTCAAATGAGTTCAAAGGTTTAAAAAACTGTAATTAGTTGGTACAGGAGGTTTGTAAAGGGCTTTTTTTCAAATTTGTTTCTGATAACTTCAGGATGTTAATGGCTCCATCCTTTTATGTGTATGTAATTAGATAAATAGACTAAGTAATGCCTGACCATAGAACCATTGTGTTATAACGATGTTATAACAACTAGTAAAATAGAAAGCTTTAGGTACAGCAAAACTACTTAAAAGCTGGTAAGACTAAAGCACATTACCAGATGCATGAATCTATGAATTCATGATAGAAAGTTAATTATATATGGCATTAATAAAAATTAATCTTATTTACAATGAGATCTGTTTTCATCAATAGCAGAGTGATTTCTGACAGAACACCTCAAGGATAATCTATCTTTAAGCCATACATCTCACATTTAATTTGCTGAAGGACCAAAACAGCAAGACCACTATTTAATTAGATGTTGTATTTCCTGCTCTCTTCAATCTTTGCTTGTCAAACTATGAGTACTCCTTTGAGATTTTAACTGGTCTGCTAGTTTTTCTCTCTGTATATAAAAAAATAAAATCCTTCGAGGAAGTGCAGCTATTCAAAGCTAATATGGTGACCTATTCTTTCACATGTCCCTATCTAACAAAAATATCCCCTTAAAATGAATTTATTCAGAATGGACTAACATTTCATTCACAAATCTTGCCTTGTTACTCATTTGAAAGAATATTTCCTGGGTGTATGACTGTCCGATTTGATTATGTAAAGAAAGGAGGAAAATTTAAAATAGGCATTTTGGAGTATTTCTCAGATATTCCATCTGAACAATATGGTACCCAAACATCAGTTTACATCAGATGTTTCCTAACATAGGGCAAAATATAATCTGATAGAATGGATACATCAGCTTTGAGTCTCTGTATTAAAAAAAAAAAAAAAAAAAAAG